>JBBGZY010001573.1:600000-890000 GCA_037952925.1 Lithobates clamitans | reverse complement strand
AATTATTATTTTTTAACCCTTTCACTATCAAACCAATAGTTGTTTTTTTTTCCCCCATATGTTAAAGCGGATTTCCACCCACTTTTTGAAGTCCTCCGCATCCCAAGCCGCTGTGTGTACTGCAAATGATTAAGCATATCTTTTTTTTTTTTAACTCACTGTTATAATAAAGATTGAAATCTTCATTTCCTCCTCTTGGCCGCGGCAGAGCACTTCATTTCCTGGTCTGCAATGCCTCCTGGGAGAATGTTTTGATGGGGGCAATTTTGATGGGGCAGTTTTGATGGGGGTAATTTTGATGGGGCAGTATGATGGGGGCAGTTTTGATAGGGCAATATGATGGGGTAATTTTGATGGGGCAATATGATGGTGGCAGTATGATGGGGGCAGTCTTGATGGGGCAGCTTGATGGGGGCAGTTTTGATTGGGGCAATTTTGATGGGGCAGTATGATGAGGCAGTTTTAATGGGGGCAGTATGATGGGGGGAATTTTTATGGGGGCAAATTGATGGGGCAGTTTTAATGGGGCAATATGATGGGGCAGTTTTGATGGTGGCAGTATGATGGGGCAGTTTTATTGGGGGCAATTTTGATGGGGCAGTATGATTGTGCAGTTTTCATGGGGCAATTTTGATGGGGGCAATATGGGGCTGTTCCTGTAAAAGGTAATTGCTTTTTTAAAAGATGCTAATTGTAAATGATATCCCTTGTTTCTGTGCAGATATATATCTGCACAGAAACAAGGGATATCATTTACAATTAACATATTTTTAAAAGTAATTACCGTTTGCAGGAGCTTTTTATACTTCTAGATTTATAATCTTCCTGATTCCTGGAGGGGGAGAACCTACAATCTATTACACTGCTTGTGTTGCTCTGAGCATGTGCGAGATCTGGGAGGTGCATGCTGGGTAACGAGCATGCATGGAATACAGGAAGAGATACAGTCTGGCTTCAGATGCCCACACATGAGATGGCCGCGGCCTGCTGGGACTTACAAAAGTAAGAAATCAATGGTGCAAAAATAAAAAACAGACCTTAGTTTCCAGCATACCTTTACTAGAATACATTAAGCATGAGGATTATAGGGGTATTTTTATCTAAAAAGTAAAATTTTGGCCGGAACACCGCTTTAACCGCTTCAGCCCCGGAAGATTTTACCCCTTCCTGACCAGAGCGTTTTTTGCGATTCGGCACTGCGTCGCTTTAACTGACAATTGCGCGGTCGTGCGAGGTGGCTCCCAAACAAAATTGACGTCCTTTTTTTCCCACAAATAGAGCTTTCTTTTGGTGGCATTTGATCGCCTCTGCGATTTTTATTTTTTGCGTTATAAACAAAATAAGAGCGACAATTTAAAAAAAAAACGTATTATTTTTTACATTTTGCTATAATAAATATCCCCCAAAAATATATAAAAAAACATTTTTTTTCCCTCAGTTTAGGACGATCGTATTCTTCTACATATTTTTGGTAAAAAAAAAAAAAAATTGCAATAAGCGTTTATTGATTGGTTTGCGCAAAACTTATAGCGTTTACTAAATAGGGGATAGTTTTATGGCATTTTTATTAATAATTTTTTTTTTACTAGTAATGGCGGTGATCAGAGATTTTTATTGTGACTGCGATGTTATTGCGGACATGTCGGACATTTTTGACACATTTTTGGGACCATTGAGAAAGGTTGGGGACCGCTATTGTAAAGTGACATCACTTCCTCCTAGCGTTCTATGATAGAGATAGCCACGCAGGAGGGAAAAGAGTGACAGATTACATAGTCGACGAGGGTTTTGAAAACATTTTTTTTTGGGGGGGGGGGGGCTGGGGGGTGTCCCTGAATGGCAGTTTGGAAATGTGGTCACCCTAGTGCTGCCTCATCAGCGCCCATCAGTGAAGGAGAAAAATTATTTATTTACAAAATTTACTGACAAACTAAGAAAAACTTCTTTTTTGAAAATTTGGGGTGTTTTTTTTTTTTTAGAAAATATAAAAACACTCAGGAGTGATTAAATGCCACCAAAAGAAAGCTCTATTTGTGTAAATAAAATTATACAAAATTTCACATGGTTACAGTGTAGCATGACCGCGCAATTGTCAAAGTGTGGCAGCGCTGAAAGCTGAAAAATGGCTTGGGCAGGAAGGAGGTGCAAGTGCCCTGTATTGAGGTGGTTAAAGAGGGTATTGCATATTTGTGCATGAATATGCTTATTTTGTTTTTGTTTTTTTTCCTAGCAGTGGTGCTCTCTCTTTTCGGGCTCACGGGACATTAATGAGAGAAACGGGAGCCCTTGGCTCCTGCTGCTGTCAGTCAAATCCAGTGAGGAGAGAGCAGAGGGTGAGGTAGAGCTGCAATTGTGTGCTTCTATGAATGCACATAGCCCAGCTCAGATGTGCGCCTGCATGTGTGCCCTCATTGCAAGTGGCTTGCTATGAGATCACATGCAGGAGAAGAGGAGAGCGCCAGTGGGGGACCTTTCCCAGAAGAGGAGGTAAAGCACCAACACAATGTGCAATAGCAGAGCAGAGAAGTATAAACTTTTTTTTTTTTTTAATTTTAGGAAAAATAAAGTTGACTTCACAATAACTTTTGTGTGATTGGCCCTTAGGTTTACATACAGTAGAAGGAATCTAAAGAGCCTACATTTGATTGCAGTGGTGGCAGCCCTGCATGAAAACTTTGAGGTCAGCCCAGTTGCCCAGGTTTAAACACTCTGTCTTGCAGCACAAGGGTACTTGATCTGAATTCTGACCAGGACACTATCTGCATGGAGTTTGCATCGTTCTCCCTGTGCTTGCATGGGTTTCCTCCCACTCTCCAAAGACATGCTGGTAGGTTAATGGTCTCCTGTCTAAATTGGACCTAGTATGTGTATGAATCAGGGCCGGCCCCTACCATGGGACCCGATGGAGCAATGGCTCCAGGCGGCACTTTCATGGGGGCGGCAAATTGCCCCCGCCAGCCAGCTAGTGCTGCCACAATGTCATCTGTCCGGTTTTGACCCGTCTAGAGGGGCTGTGCGCATGATCCTGTACCCACCGCTATCGTTGTCACACAGGAGTGCGCTCTGAGCCAGTGGGTGCCCTGTGATTGGCCGAATGGGCCATGTGCGGCAGGCCGGGCGGCAGACATGGGGGTCTGTGAATGGCCCTGCGGAGCTGGTGCTGGTTAAGTGTGGAAGCGGGGGCGGGGCTGGGCTGTGGATTCGATAATCGCGCCTGTTTGCTCCCGGAGTCCTGCCTCACGATGTGTGTCTCCTGAGGTCTCATCTGCTCTGTCAGCTTAACCCCCCTCCTCTATGTCACCCCCCTCCTCTGTGTCACACCCTGTGTCACCCCCCTCCTCTGTGTTACCCCCCTCCTCTGTGTCACACCCTGTGTCACCCCCTCCTCTGTGTTACCCCCCTCCTCTGTGTCACCCCTCTTCCTATGTGTCACCCCCCTCCTCTAATCGATGGGGGACCGATGAAAGAGAAGGGGAGTCTGTGGGGAGGGAGGTAGATGGTGTCAGTAGGGCAGTGGATGGTAACAGTAGTTACCAGGTCCTCTTTATACTCCTATATACATGTATAGAGACATGGCAGGTCCTCTTTATATTCCTTTACACGTATAGTGCCATGACAGGTCCTCTTTATACTCCTATATACATGTATAGAGCCATGACAGGTCCTCTTTATACTTATATATACACACGTATAGTGCCATGACAGGTCCTCTTTATACTCCTATACACATGTATAGAGCCATAACAGGTCCACTTTAGTTATGATATAAAAAAAATAGATGTGGGGGCAGTTTAGTGGGTGTGATTTTTTTTTTTTTTTAGGGGGTGGGGGGCAGCATTTCATTCTTGGTACCAGACAGCACAATGTCTTGGGCCGGCACTGGTACGAATGCATGGAAGACAGGGACCTTAGATTATAAGCTCCACGAGCAGGGACTGATGCGAATATACAATATATTTAAGGTGCTATATAAAGTTTTGGAGCATTATAAATACCTGTAATTAACCACTTTAGGTCCACCTTATAGTGTGTGTGCATATATAATATATATATATATATATATATATATATATACATACACACACATACACACACGACCTGACACTTCCGGGTAGGGAGGGCGTATGCGCATTTCTAGTACTGATCACTGTATTAGCATACCTCCCGAAATTTTGAGATGGGAATGAGGGACAGCAACTGTCAAAACGTATACAGGTATAGGACACACCCCCTGCCACACCCCCTTGAAAAGGAGAAATAACCCCAAAAAAAAGGTTAATTAAATCCACAAGGACTTTTCTTTACCACTACTATTCCTTTTATATTGGCTTTTAAAATGTACAAATGCAGCAATTTAGAAATTGGATGAAAGGTTTAGCACTGGGAAACACTTTTTGAAAGATAAATAGTGCATTTTATATACAACTATATAGATCAGACCAAAACGAGGGACAATGAGGGGGAAAGAGGGACAGAGGGACATTGCTCCAAATCAGGGACAGTCCCTCGAAATCAGGGACAGTTGGGAGTTATGTATTAGTGTCACTGGTCCCCAAAAAGTGTCAGAATGCCTGCCGCAATATCGCAGTCCTGCTATAAGTCGCTGATTGCCGCCATTACTAGTAAAAAATATAAAAATAAAAATATACCATAGTTTGTAGACGCACAAACCAATCAATATACACTTATTGGGAATTTTTATAGCTTATACCTAGGCATAAATTTATGAAGAAATTAGATTTTTTTCAATTTTCTATTGGATATGCTTTATAGCAGAAAGTAAAATATATATATATATATATATATATATATATATATATATATATATATATATATTCTCTCTCTTTTTTTTTTTTTTTTTTTTAATTGTTGGTCTTTTTTTGTTTATAGTGCAAAAAAAAAAAAAAATGCGATCAAAGACAACCAAAAGAAAGCCCTATTTGTGTGTGTGTGTGTGTGTGTGTGTGTGTGTGTGTGTGACATCAATTTTATTTGGGTACAGCATTGCATGGCCATGCAATTGTCAATTAGTACCGCATCGCAAAAAATGGCCTGGTCATGAAGGAGGGGGGGGGGGGGATAATAAAAAAAAAAAAAATTAAAGCTAATAAATTAACAAATCGAGAATAACTAATTGGTCTGCAATGGATCCTCCTGGCCAATCACTGTTGTGCCCCCCCCCCCCCAATCATTAGCTGGCACCATCTTTTCTAGGAAAACAATACCAACCTTATCTTTTTCCTGTTAGCTACATTTAATACAGTATCCGCCGCAGTATCACAGTCCTGCTATAAGTCGCTGATTGCCTCCATTACTAGTAAAAAAAGAAAAAAGAAAATATCACAAAATATCCCATATAAAAAAAAAAATAATAATAATAATAATTAAATATATATATATATATATATATATATATATATATATATATATATATTTTTTTTCCAAAAATTGTCAGTCTTTTTTTGTTTATAGTGCAAAAAACGCAGGAGGTGATCAAAGGCCACTAAAAGAAAGCTCTATTTGTAGAAAAAAAAAAAAAAAAGGACATACAATTTTATTGAGGTACAGCATTGCATAACTGCGCAATTAGTGCCGCATTGCGAAAAATGGCCTGGTCATAAAGGGTGGGGGGTTGAGGGGGTAGGTAAGTCTTTCGAAATGGTTAATAAAAAAAAAAAAAAATTTTACAGCACCAAAAGCAAATAACTTGGCAACCAAGAAGAGCGGATTGGCTTCCGGTGCGCTTGCAGAATGGAAAACAGAGTCCTGCAAGCAGCATCTTTGGGGTGGTGCGGGAGTGGTGTATATACCGCTCCCAAAACGCCCTGTTCATTGAAATGAATGGGCAGAGCTGCCGAAGCGCCTACAAAGTGCTTCGGCAGCACCGCAACGCGGGCGTTTTTAACCCTTTCTTCGGCCGCTAGCAGGGGGTTAAAAGGGCCAAAAAACGGCGCTAAAAGTAGCAGCCCCACTGTTGAAGTACCCTAAGGGTTAATGTACACAGGACTTTTACAACCTCTCCTGAACGATTTATCTTGACAGATAGTAACCCGACGTTTAAAAACTTCAGTTTTGCCGCATTTACATTCCGCGTTTGCATTTTTTTTTTTTCCCCCCAAATAGTCAAAAATGTAAAAACGCCTGTAAACGAAACGCGGCTAAGTGCGAGTTACCCCGTTTACAAGCTGTTACAGGCGTTTCAAATGCCTCTGAACATCCGCTCAGAGCGCATTTTTTTGCTTTCCAAAAAATGGTTCTAAACTCAACTGCCTAGAAATGACTATAAATGATCCTGTGTACATGTACTGATAAGATAACAGAGGAGAGTTCAGGGGCAGCTGAAAAAAAACACCACCCAACTGCTCCTAAGACCCCTTTCACACTGGGGCGGTTTGCAGGCGTTATTGCGCTAAAAATAGCGCCTGCAAACCGCCCCTAAACAGCCTCTGCTGTTTGTTCAGTGTGAAAGCCCGAGGGCTTTCACACTGAAGCGGTGCGCTGGCAGGAGAAGAAAAAATCTCCTGCTAGCCGCATCTTTGGAGCGGGGAAGGAGCGGTGTATTCACCGCTCCTGGCCATTGAAATCAATGGGACAGCGCGGCTATACCGCGGTAACACCGCGGCTATAGCCGCGCTATACGAAGGGTTTTAACCCTTTTTCGGCCGCCAGCGGAGGGTTAAAACCGCACCACTAGCGGCCGAATACCGCAGTAAAACAGCTCTAAAAATAGCGCTGTTTTACCGCCGACGCCCCCTACCGCCCCAGTGTGAAAGGGGCCTAAACATCTGTCTACCAGCAGCAGTGTACATGAAGACTTAATATCAATCAATTTTTACCATTCTAGCAAGTATCTGGCTATGCTCCGACTCCTTATGCCGTGTACACATGGGCGGACTTTCTGTCCGGATTGGTCTGAGGGAACGAATCCGTTGGACAATCCGATCGTGTGTGGGCTTCATCGGATCTTCAGCGGACTTTTCCTGTCGAAAATCAGACGGACTTTAGATTTAGAACATGTTTCAAATTGAAAAATCCGTTTGTATGCAGAAAACGACGCAAGGGCAGCTATTGGCTACTGGCTATGAACTTCCTTATTCTAGTCCGGTCGTACGTCATCACGTTCAAACGGCCGGACTTTCAAACGGACTTTAGTCCGTTTGTGTGTGCGCAAGTCCATCGGACGTTTGATGCTCAAAAGTCCGCCCGTGAATACATGGCATTAGGTGTACGTATAATCAAACGATCCAATCATACGCGCTGCAACCATCTTTTGTAGCAAAGATTTTACCTAAATGTCCGACTGTCGTCTACGATCCAACTGGAGATCTGAAAGGGTTAAAAAGAAAATCAGGAGAATGTAATGGACATTAAAGGATCAGCGCGTAGGGCGTATTCCCTGAAAGTGCTGGGGACACCGCCAGCCCTGCCTGTCTCCTCAGTTGACATACTCTGGATGGTGATGCACAGGCTGTGTGGTCATCCGATGTCACACTGGGAGGAGGCTCAGCAACAAGCCGATATGACGCTGCCAACCCCCTCCAGGGGAAGACCCTCTGCCATCCTA
Source organism: Lithobates clamitans (assembly GCA_037952925.1). Lineage (NCBI taxonomy): Eukaryota > Metazoa > Chordata > Amphibia > Anura > Ranidae > Lithobates > Lithobates clamitans. The sequence goes on along the minus strand of JBBGZY010001573.1, from coordinate 882,436 downwards.
GAGGAGGACAACCCCATACAGCTGGCTCTACACTAGACACCAGCAGCCATCACACCCTGCTCCGCTCTCCCGGATTATCCAGCTTCCTGTTTCCTACTGTGACTCAGCTGTGCACCTGACATACACAACAAACAACACCCTACTAACTCCACTACACCATCTGAGAGCATAGACAGCCAGACAGGGCTCTGCACAGCCACATAAACACCCCCCCTCCTCTACTAGGCACTCCCATCCTCCCCTACAGCCTTTCATACACTCCCTCTGTCACTTGCAGCCAAGTTCCCCTCCAGCACACATCAGGCAGCCAAATGTATGGGAATTGTAGTGCGGAGAACCATGAGAAGTGACAATACGGGACACTGGAGGACAGGCTCTTCTCTACACACTGAACATTGCTGCAGGGGAGAGTTACTGTAAGGAGGAGGAGGAGGAAAGGAAAAGCTGGTTCTTACCTGTGCATGCTGGAAGAGATAATACAGGTCCGACCACTAATGACTGATGGACTGAGCCTCACCTGGGCTGAGTTTTCATTCATCGCCCTCACCTGAGCCGCAAACACTCACCTGAGCCGCAAACACTCACCTGAGCCGCAAACACTCACCTGAGCCGCAAACACTCACCTGAACTCATGGCTACCGGAGAGGTTCGCTACTGTTCCAGGTTCCCTTACCTGTGCCTGAAGTTTACCCTCATCGCATACAGCACCATTTTCTGGGTGAGTCTTGGGGACACTATGGGTGGAGTATTGTTAAAAAAAATTAAAGTAAAATCATATAAATAATAATAATGTGTAAATGTACTCAATATAAAAAGTGATATCCTATGTTGGAGGTTTGCGACGTTCATGTACCTATGTGTTTTGGTGGTTGTGCGTCTATACAAGCTGCAACGTAACCCTTTCATGCCTAAGCCTATTTCTGACATTGGTTGCTTACAAGTTAAAATCCGTATTTTATTTTATTTTTTCTAGAAAATTACTTAGAACCCCCCCAAACATATTATAACATGTCATGCTTTGTAATTGCGCACACTTGTGGTATGGCGACAAATTACGGTACCAAAAAAAAAAAAAATCTCCTCCATAGGCGACGCTTTAAAAAAATTTAACGGTTACCAGGTTAGATTTACAGAGGAGGTCTTTTGCTAGAATTATTGCTCTCGCTCTGACGATCGCAGCGATCTCTCACATGTGTGATTTGAACACTGTTTACATATGCGGGTGCAACTTACGCATGCGTTTTCTTTGCTGTGCAAGCACGCGGAGAGGGGGAGCTTTAAAAATATATAGATAATTTTTTTTGTTGTTAATTATTTTATATTATTATTTTATATTAGTTTTTGTTTTTTTTTGTTTTTTGTTTTTTTTACAGTGTCCCACTTTTATTGCTGTCACAAGGAATGTAAACATCCCTTGTGAGAGTAATAGGTGGTGACAGGTACTCTTTATGGAGGGATCGGGGTCTAAGAGCCCTTTCACACTGGGGCGGGGGCGGCGTTTTACTGTCGATATGCGGCCGCTAGCGGGGCGGTTTTACCCCCCGCAAGCGGCCGAGAAAGGGTTAAATACCACCGCAAAGCACCTCTGCAGGAGCGGTAAAGGAGCGGTATGCACACCACTCCGAAGATGCTGCTGGCAGGACTTTTTTTACCATCCTGCCAGCGCATCGCTCCAGTGTGAAAGCCGCGGCACTTTCGGGTCGGTTTTCAGGCGCTATTATTAGCGCAATAGCGCCTGCAAACCGCCCCAGTGTGAAAGGGCTCTTAAAGATCTCCAAGCTTTGACAAAAAAACTCCATTCACACTTGTGCGACTCCAAGGTCATGCGATTACCATTGCGACTTTGCACAACTGGCTCATTGATAACATTTAAAATGTGACTTTTGAGAGTTTACATTGCAGTCTATGGCACTCAAGTTGCATCAAAGTAGTGCAGGAAGTTTCTGCGACTTTAAATCACATTAATCATAAATCATGGTTTTAACGGCTTCCATTGAAATACGTGGGCTGCGACTTTGTCCAAAGTCGCATGACAAGTCAAACAAGTGTGAATGGAGCCTAAGGCCTGGTTCACACCTATGCAGGGTTCAGTTTCCATATTCCAGGTGCATTGTGCGTTTTTCAATACACGCTTTTGGTCCATTGAAGTCTATGGAACCGAAAAAAAAAAACCCCTGGACCTTTCCATAAAATGCACAGATGTGAACTACATCCATAGAAAACCATGTTAAATGGACTGTAGTGTGTTTCTGCAAAACTGAAAACGCACTAAAAATGTATAGGTATGAACCAGGCCTGAAGCTCTGGTTCACATTAGTGCGATATGTGAACCTGTGCGAATCCAGAGTGGGTTCCTGCATCGCACCCGACTCGCAGGCAGTTCACACTGCCATATGCGAACCACTGGGAATGTCAATACAACGTTAATGACACCCCCAGGTCGGTTCAAGCGTGGATCGCCTAGGTGTGAACACCCGGGCAATCCGATTCTGGTGAGGACCAAAAAAAGGGTCCTGCACGATCTTGGTCCGAATGCGATGCAAATTCAGCCATACAGAGATTGTATGGTTGAATTCGCATCGCACAGACATCGCATGTGATTTGCACAGTAGTTCTGTGTGCACCAGCTGTCCCTTGAGTATGAGATATGCATACTTCCCATGTGCCAAGCTGGACTAATGTAAGTATGGAATAAAGATCATACCTGGAGTTCAGCTGTACGCTGCGTTGACAGCCCATTCTAAATGGATCTGCTGCTGAAAACTGAACTTCAGGGAAAATTGAAAAACGAACTTAGCAGTGGGACATCCCCTACAATGGAAGGGTTAAACACTAATTTATGTCTGGGGTCCTTTTAAAGAGTAACTTTACTTTTGTTGAGAAAAAAAAGCATTCCCCTCTGGGTGATCTATGTACATTGCAAGGATTATAACAAACTGTGTTTCAGATTCCTATTTATTAGAAATAGCTGTTTGTCTGTGTCCACGTGCACCTGTATGGGAGTGGTTTTGTAATTATCAATCAGCTGCTGCACCTGCAGAGCTCGAATAACGAAAGTGTCAGGGTCTGCATCCCTTTAGTCCCCTTTCACACTTGTGCGACTTGTCCTGCGACTTGGGACTGCAAAGTCGCATGACAAGTCGTACCCTACGATTTCCAATGAGTACCCTTCATATCTGTGCATGTCTGACTTTGATGCGACCTCAAGATTGCACAGGCATTGCTTCAAGTCGCGTCAAAATCGCGTGACTTTCAGGTCGCACAAGTGTGAAAGGGGCCTTAGCTGTGATTTCCTTTGGGAATATTATAATTTTATATATATATATATATATATATATATATATATATATATATATATAAATATAATATTTTTTGTTGCAGGGGATTCCCAAAATTGAATTTATATCCTGCAGACTTCTGGGGAAATCAGTGAGCCAATCCACATAAGCAGGAAATGACATACCTGGGGGGGGGGTGCTCTGTACTCCATCTGTGTATAGAATACCTCCAGGTAGCCATATTGCATTTTACAGAAAATTACAGAGCTGCAGATTGAAAATGAAAAGTAATTTGTAACAACATTCAATTACAAGTTGACTTGTGTCGCAATTGTATATGCTATATATTCCCCCCCCCCCCCCCAAAAAAAAGTGGAGTTACTGTTTAAATTAGAAATGAGCTTGGGCGTTCTCTGAACTCCTGCTTTTTTTTTGTACTCCCAATGGGCTGCGGCCGGGTCATTCCCCGCAGTTCACACAAGTTGTTGGGGGGGGAGGGGAATGACTCAGTCCGGAGCTCACTGGAGTACAAAAAATTGGGAATTTGAGTTCAAAGGGATGCCTGAGCTCATCTATACTTTGAAAGCAGTTTTTACTTTCCCACTCCCCAATGACACTTGGCGATTTAGAATCGCGGGCAGATTCGGTGCGGTCCTTCCCTCGATTCCAAATAGCTGCAAAATGTGCAATGCATTTGTATAGCGGGCCATTCATTCTAAAAAAAAAAAAAAAAAAGACCCGCTTTGCGTTGCTTTCAAATCGCTTTTAAGGCGCTTTCATTTCAATGGACGGGGGTGTTTTTGAGGCACTATTTAGAGTGCCCCAAAGATGCTGCTTGCAGGACTTTTTCTACCAAGTGTGAAAGCACCCATTCAAACGAATGGGAGGCAGTTTTCAGGCTCTATTTTTACCGCTAAAGTGCCTGAAAACCGCCTCCGTGTGAAAGGGGTCTAAGAGCTGGTTGCTGGAGAAGCGAAGGGATGAGGTAAGTAAAACTGCATTTAACCATCGTTCACATCGGAGCTACTTGTCATGCGATTTGACAGATAAAAATCGCATGACAACTCGCATCCTATTGCTAGCAATGGCACTATTCAAATCGGTGCAATGCTGGCAATGCGGTGCCGCATCAATTTGAAAAAGTACATGCACTACTTTGGCTGATTTCGGGTGCAACTCAAATAGACATCTGTGCATAAAGCCGCACAGATGTCTTCAAAGTCGCACCCGAAGTCACACTGACATGCGGCTTTGGAATCCTTTTTTTTTTTTTTTTTTTTTTTAAGGCTACATTCATGTTAATGGCCAGACATGGATAGTTTTCTGCATCCAGAGGTGGCTAAACGCTGCCCCTGGATATAGCACCACTTTGTACTATGGCTTCAGACAAACTATCCAATTAGCTGTGCCAGTTTGTCTACAGCCAAAACTCAGCAGAACAGATGACCCTGGATGCACATTGGCTGCATCGAGGGCCAATCAGAGGTTCTATTCACATGTAACCACTCAAATGAGTACAGATTTGACTTTTTTTTTCGCTTATTTATTTTATTTTATTTATTTTTTGCTTTCTGCTATAAAACCTATCCAATAAAATTTTTTAGAAAAACACATTTCTTCATAAATTTAGGCCAATGTGTATTCTGCTACATATTTTTGGTTAAAAAAAAATTGTATATTGATTGGTTTACACGAACGTTATAGCTGGAATGTTTGTTTATTTTTCTATACTAGTAATGGCGGAGATCAGCGGCTTATAGTGGGACTGTGATATTAATGCAGACAGTCCGACACCAACTGACACTTTTTGGGAACCAGTGACACCATACCTCCCAACTTTTTGAGATGGGAACAAGGGACACCTATTAGCAAAAGTATGTAGGCATAGGACACCCCGACACCCCCCACCCCCCATGGCACCCTAAAAGAGAATTCTATACAAAAAAAAAAATAGTTAAACCCACAAGTGCTTTTTTTTTTTTTTTTTTTTTTTTTTTTTTTTTTTTTTACCACTACTATTCCTTTTATACTGGCTTTTGAAATTTACAGATGCAGAAATTTAGAATTTGTATGAAAGATTTAGCACTATTTGAAATATAATTTTATATAGATCAGACCAAAATGAGGGACAAATGAGGAGGACAGAGGGACTTTGTTACAAATCCAGGGACAGTTGGGAGCTATGGTGACACTAATAATGGATCAGTGCTAAAAATGTGCACTGTCACTGTACTAATGACACTGGCTGGGAAGGGGTTAAACATCCAGGGTGGTCAAAGGGTTAACTGTGTGCCTAACAGTGCTTAGTGTGTTTACTGTGCGGTGCTTTTACCAAGGCATGTGCTGGTTTTTTATTCCCGCAGCACATCCCTGCACACATGGTGGATGCACGTGTCACCTGGATGGGATCTTCAAAGCAGTAGTAAACCACATTCCAGGGAAAAAAAAAAAAAATCAGGCCCCCGAGGCAATTTAAGTCATAATGTGCTAGTACGAGCCTTGGGAAGTTGGATGGATTCTGCTTGTCTGTCATCAACCCTTTATGGGTGTTTTGGACACATTGACATCCGTTCCATCCATCCCACTACCATGGCCAAGTTGCAATTCTTCGTGGAAACTTGGATTTTTATTTTTTTTCTGTGTCTCCAAATTTGAAATGAATACCAACGCTGCATTAGCCACTTCGCTGAGTGTTACCAGGGTGTAATGAGGTGTTAGTCCCCTTTAGGGGTTTTCTCAACTATTTTTTTTTTTTTTTTGTCCGTTTTAGGCTGGCTGCACATGCCCACTTGTTGGGATTAGAATTAAGGGTGGGGTCACTTAAAGTGGGGTTCCACCCAAAAAACAAAAATACCTGGAAAAATTCTAAAAAAACATTTGGATATTTTTTTTTTTCACTTACCTCTAAATGCCTGTTGCTAGGTGGTCCCTCGTAGTCTGCCTGTTCCTTTGCCTGGGCTGGTGACATCACTTCCCCCCTGGCACAGGAAGGGCTCCGCTCTGCTCCCTCCCTCCTGTCAATCATCTGGGACCCATTACAGGTCCCAGGTGATTGAGCGGCCAATCACGGCGCGCGGCGCCGCTCGCGCATGCGCAGTGGGTGCCAGGCTGTGAAGCCACAGCCCGGCGCCCACAGTTGAAATGCCGGCGCCGAAGAGCGGAGGGGGAGACGAGCGGGGCTTTGATCCCCCGCATCGCTGGACCCTTGGACAGGTAAGTGTCCACTTAAAAGTCAGCAGCTGCAGTATTTGTAGCTGCTGACTTTTAATTTTTTTTTTTTTTGACGGCCCCCCTGGGTGGAACTCCTCTTTAAGGGAGCTGGAGATGGGAAGTGCTTGCATCGGTGGCGGCAACATATAAGGAGGAAAGGCGTAACCTTTTCCCCTGAGCGGGCACAACCTAAAGCTGGCCATACACCATACAATTTTCTTATTCTATTTTCTTTAGATTTACCTTCAACTATGTAGTGCAAGGGCCTGGCTGATTGCATACAAATTGAAAGTGTTTAGGTTTGACCTCATATTATAATGGTTTTGGTAAATCTAAAGGAAAGTTGTACAAGAAAATTGTATAATGTATGGCCAGCCTTAGAATGGGATCGATAGTCCCACCTAAGACAGAGGTGGAAAGTACCTTATTCTGGGACAATGACGAGTACCTGCTCAATGGGGAGTAGTTTAAGGCATATTAACTGTCCATTTCTTTGGAAATTGTATTTTTTTTCTACCTTCAAGCAAACGTCTTACTATCACCAACTATTTGGACATGTAATTTTAATCTTTTCTGCAAGTAAAATGCAAAAGATATGAGATCTGGTTAGACATTCTATATTTGTACTTTGAGCTGGGATGCAGAGTGATTCAGTATTAAGGGTGTGTGCACCATTGTGAAGTCCACTGCTGGCATCTGTCCCACGATCTTCTGTGAGAAAGTTAGTGGATGGGGATTCCACTCCTGGGGTGGTCAATGGGAAGAGTCGGGACTGTAATTTGGACACCATGGGCACTACTTCGTCTCTGTAAGTGTATGAGGGAGCCGTGTGATACACCCTATGGCGTGTGCAGGGTTGTTCTGAGGGAAGGCAAACCCCAGGATCAGTATATGGCTATTTATACGTGAAGAAGTGAGTTAGTGGTTGTAAACCCTTACATATATCCAGTGAAGTGACTGGCCTCAGGTGATACACAGAGATGAAACAAATCCTCCTACGTAAGTTGTACCTATTTATTTACAGCCGTCTTTCCCCTACATCCATTTAAAGTGCAGAATTTACACAGGATATCTCAGATCTGAAAAGCGGGGGGCGGAGAGCTGAGGTTACATCAGGAGTTGATCGGAGAAAAGGGACTCGCACCCCTGCACACAGGAACAGAGCTGAGGATGTCAATCAGCTGAAGCTCCCTCCCCTGTCACCACTTTTCTCTTGGTGTCAGGAAGTCTTGTCAGAAGTGACTCATGCTTATATCCAGGCCAAGACTGGAACAAAAAATAGGCCCGGGTATTTTAGACTGAGCAGCCCAGGGGGGGGGGGGGGTATTGGTGTTTGTGGGAGCGGCTGATGATGGGATATTGGGGTTCCGGAATGTGTGGATTCAATTACAGATCCTTTTCTAGCTTTATATGACAGATCAGGGCCAACTTAGATCAGAGCTGCCATACGATGCTGTTTTATGTCATACTTTAACTGAGGTTTTGATGGTGGCCTCCTGAAAATAGTATGAAGCAGCACAAGATGAGGGTTGCTCTAATCCAGGGGCAACCTTTTGGGCATAGTGTGCTGAAAAATGTTTTCAAAGAAATTGAGAGTGCCAGATATATTTAAAAAAAAAAAAATGTCAACTTCACACGAAAAGCAATCCTTATAAAGTAAATGCTGTAAACCACTTAAATAATAGTAAGAAATGAACTGACCTTTGCACCTTCACACCTCAGATCTCCCCAATTCCTGCACCTTTACACCTCAGATCTCTCCGATTCCTGCACCTTCACACCTCAGATCTCCCCAATTCCTGCACCTTCACACCTCAGATCTCCCCAATTCCTGCACCTTCACACCTCAGATCTCCCCAATTCCTGCACCTTTACACCTCAGATCTCCCCAATTCCTGCACCTTCACACCTCAGATCTCTCTAATTCCTGCACCTTTACACCTCAGATCTCCCCAATTCCTGCACCTTCACACCTCAGATCTCTCTAATTCCTGCACCTTTACACCTCAGATCTCCCCAATTCCTGCACCTTCACACCTCAGATCTCCCCAATTCCTGCACCTTCACACCTCAGATCTCTCCAATTCCTGCACCTTTACACCTCAGATCTCCCCAATTCCTGCACCTTCACACCTCAGATCTCCCCAATTCCTGCACCTTTACACCTCAGATCTCTCCAATTCCTGCACCTTTACACCTCAGATCTCCCCAATTCCTGCACCTTTACACCTCAGATCTCCCCAATTCCTGCACCTTCACACCTCGGATCTCCCCAATTCCTGCACCTTCAGAACACACAAAAGGCAACCACTCGCAGGCAGGGGCGTAACTACCACCATAGTGACCCATGCGGGCGCTATGGGGCCCGCAGCCGCGTGGGGCTCAGTGAGGATAAGAGCACCGCTAGCACAGTCTCTCAGCCAGGGGAAGAGAGAGGAAAGGAAGAGGCGAGCTGTCCGTATCAGCAGAGAGCTGAATTGCCCGATGTAAGAGCTTTCATTAGAACTTCCAGTGTTCCCGGGGCTCCCATCACATAGCTCCACCTTTTGGCCTGGTGCCTTTGATAGACAGAACGCCGATCCAATGCGGGGCATGTGACGTCATCAAAGGCGTCGGGCCAAGAGGTGGGGCTATGTGACGATGAGCCCCGGGAAGACAGGAAATTCAAATGAAAGCTATTACAGCGGGCAATCCCGCTCTCTGCTGATCCGGGTGTCTTGCCTCTTCCTCTGCATAGGTGGGGCTGTATGGGGCACAGGTCACGCTGTATTGGGCACAGGTCACGCTGTATTGGGCACAGGTCACGCTGTATGGGGCACAGGTCATGCTGCATTGACACTAGGGCAGCTGTGGGGGGGGGGGGCTGTTTGCAGGGGGGCCCCATACAACATTTTGCTATTGGGCCCTGCTATTTCTAGTTACGCCCCTGCTCGCAGGTGTTAAAAACAGCAGTAGGAATCAGCCATTTGCATTGTGCCTAAACATGTGTGCGAACATAGCCTTAGAACAGGGATTGGGAGCTACTACTTTAGAAAACAAGCTACCAAACTCTGTTATAAAGTGCAGTTCCCTTTTAAAACTCCTTTGTAACTGGCTCTGCGAGTAATGCTTAGTAACTGGCTTTGTGAATACTGAAAAGCCAGTTATAAAGCATTATGCCTCATACACACCGCTAAACTGACAGCTCAGGTCAGAGCCATTGTACTAACAATCCAATGTTAGTATAGCAATCTCCCTGCTGAGGTATTGTGTTCTGACAGGGGGACGCCCCCCCCCCACCAGATCACTCTGGTCAGCGCTCTCAGTCATTGGCTAAGAGCGCTGATCAGGAGCCAGTCGGCAGACCTTTTGTGGTCATGAGCCTTCAACAGAAGTTGGGCTGAATGGCTGCTGTACACACAGGCAGAATGTCGGCTGACATTTGGCCTGTGTGCACTAGGCTTTAATCACAAAGACAGTTATTAAGCAATATTTCTTTATATTTTGCTTTGTGACGTTTTATTACTGGCTCTGTGAGTAATGCTTTACAACTGGCTTTGTTAGTACTGTACAGCACTAACAAAGCCAGTTGTAAAGCATTACTCACAGAGCCAGTTATAAAACATTACAGAGCCAGTTATAAAAGAGTATTGCTTTACAACTGGCTTTTTCAGTATTTTCATTTTAGTAGTGCTTCCAAAGCTTGTTAAATATTTCATCCACAGTCACCGTTTCTGGGTAGAATGGTCTCCTTTTCAGCTTGAGCCTGGCACATGGCTGCTGAGGGAGAGGAGTGCCCAGAGACAGCAGGTGGGTGCACACTGATTAATCAGACTGCAGCTACCGAGGAAAATAAATAAATCATAATTACCATTAGCAAAAGGAACACTTTCTGGCCTGGAGTATCTGATCAGGAGCATCAGATCCGACCCCTTCACTGGCGGGAAAGGAGGCATGGTTTGAGGCCGCATACAGTTGTGCATAATGTGCAACAGTTGGTGTGATTTAGTCACAAATGGAAGAAACACAAAATAACTGTCAATCTCCCTTGGCCTGGGGCTCAATGCAAGATTTCATCTCGTGGAGTTTCAATGATCATGAGAACGGTGAGGAATCAGCCCAGAACTACACGGGAGAATCTTGTCTATGATCTCAAGGCAGCTGGGACCATAGTCACCAAGAAAACGATTGGTAACACACTGCGCCGTGAAGGACTGAAATCCTGCAGCGCCCGCAAGGTCCCTCTGCTCAAGAAAGCACATGTACAGGCCCATCTGAAGTTTGCTTATGAACATCTGAATGACTCGGAGGAGAACTGGGTGAAAGTGTTGTCAGATGAGACCAAAATCAAGCTCTTTGGCATCAACTCAACTCGCCGTGTTTGGAGGAGGAGGAATGCTGCCTATGACCCCAAGAACACCATCCCTACCATCAAACATGGAGGTGGAAACATTATGCTTTGGGGGTATTTTTCTGCTAAAGGGACAGGACAACTTCACTGCATCAAAGAGACGATGGATGGGGCAATGTGTCATCAAGTCTTGGGTGAGTACCTCCTTCCCTCAGCCAAGGCATTGAAAATGGGTCGTGAATGGGTCTTCCAGCATGACAATGACCCAAAACACACGGCCAAGGCAACAAGAGTGGCTCAAGAAGAACCACATTAAGGTCCTGGAGTGGCTTAGCCAGTCTCCAGACCTTAATCCCATAGAAAATATGTGGAAGGAGCTGTAGGTTCCAGTTACCAAACCTCAGCCTTAAAACCTGAATGGACTTGGAGAGGATCTGCAAAGAGGAGTGGGACAAAATACAAATAGTACTAAGTCATGTTTTGCGAAAGGGTCAAATACTTACTTCACTCATTAAAATGCAAATTAATTGATAACTTTTTTGAAATGTGTTTTTCTAGATATTTTTGTTGTTCTGTCTCTCCCTGTTAAAATAAACCTACCATTAAAATTATAGACTGATCATTTCTTTGTCAGTGGGAAAACGTTCACAATCAGCAGGGGATCAAATACTTTTTCCCCTCACTGTACATACTGGGGCTAAATCAGACAGGAAACATTGACCTACCAGCATGTCTTTGCAATGTAGAATGACACTGGAGTATACAAAGGAAACCCACCCAAACATGTCCAGAATATTAATATTTTTATACCATGATTATAGAGTTGTAGGGTATTTAGGAATTTTGGGTAATGCACGTTCCTAGCGATATTATGACTGCTCACTATGACTAGACAGCTATAGGATTTGTACATATTAGTTACATAAAGGCAAGACCTGCACTAGAAAAATTGATAAAACCAGACAGACCAGTTTATGAGGTCCTCTAACCTGTTTGCATTTGAAAGCAAACCATACCTTTTTACAACACCTTTTAAGTAAGTTTGCTTACTTTAAAATATTTAATAGCCATATAATACAGGGCTGCTTCTGCTGAAACCCCTTTTTCTATTATCTACTACTATTTTTTTCCTGTCTGTCTCTTTTTTTTTAATTTTCTTGCTGTGCTGTAGACCATTTCTGTGTGACCCCGTTTATCAGTGTGGGCAAGGTGTGCCTTGTTATCAAAGGACGTTTGACACACACAACACACCTAGGAGAAAATACAACAGCAAGATTAGCTTGTGAGAAAAGTACACAGCTTTATATACACACACACATATGGTATTCAAAGCTGAACTCAAGGCAGGTATAAAAGTATAAAAGGCTTGGTTTAAAACAGGTCCCTTTTTTATTTTTTATTTTTTTATTTCTCATCTGGAAGATTTACCCCCCTACTAAAGCATTTAATGTGAAAATGGCTTAAAGCGGGGTTCCACTCTCTCTGATAATTTTTTTTTTTTTTTTTTGGCCAAATGACAATGATTACTATATAGCAATAGGGAACTCACCTGTTCCGTTTTTCAGTGACATTGCTGTTTGTTTTCGCCTAATAAATGAACTTTGATAATGAAATCTACATGGTTGTCATCTTGTCTGTGGGCATGTGAAGCCCACAGGCATCCTCTTCCGGGATACGGTGCTGCTCATCGACCAGCAGGCACCGCCCGTTCTTTTCCAGATCTCGCGCATGCGCATTAGACCGAAATCGGAGCGCCTTCAACAGCTGACGTCACTCCCACTATGGAAATCTCTTGATGACTCCTGGAACAGGCCGCCGCACTGACTCCTGGGAACAATGACACAAGCTCCCAGGAGCCAGTGCGGCTTGGAGGAAGTGAGTAATTAGCCGCTCTAAACACGCCCCTAACCGCAGCCTGTGCCTCCTGCAAAAAAAGAAAGAGAGCTTCAACAAGAAAGGTAAAGCCTGCAAAAAAAAAAAGTGCCGTTTTGTCATTAGGACATTGTGGTAATCAGCTGCAGTTAGTGTAGAAAAATTGGGTGGAGCTCCGCTTTAACGTGTAATAAAGTGCCTAAACCTCAATCAATTGCCCTGACACTTGGCTCAGCCTAAGTTTTCAACTTCCCAAACCTATCCTAGAAGAGTCATGGATTTTGGTCTCCCACAAAGAAAATGAGCGAGTTAAGCTTGTTTTTTTGGGGAGCTTAATGGGGCTTAACTTGCAATAAAGTGCCTAAACCTTAATCAATTGCCTTAAAACTTGGCACAGCCCAAGCTTTCAGCTTCCTAAAAACCTATCCTAGGTGTTTCATGGATTTTTGTTTTCCACAAAACAAGTGAGTGACATTAAGCTTGTGTAGCCCCTACCACCTTTTGTGTAATGGCCGTAGTGTGGGACAGCCAATGGGGGAATATTATGCGTGTGTGTGTGGCTCACCAGCCAATCACTAGGGGTTTCTTGGCCAGTGGTGCATGCTGGGGAAGTGCATATATACTTGGGAGAATTGCCATGTGCTCAGTCTTCGTACAGCCTACATCCAGGCTTGTCCTGGAGATGGGAATGCTCAAGTGTGGGAAAGGTTTGACTAGGCCTCAAGCCTAGAAGAGGCCTCACACGCTTATTGATGAGGAGAACCAGAGATGCTGGATGGCTACTGGAGGTACCTGTTACTGGAAAGGACCTAAGGAACAAGTCTGGTGTCTCTCCTACTGAAGATCCTATGACTATCCTTATTCGGCTGTTGCTCTAATACCCAGTGCCAGCCTGTGCTCCTATTGATTCTGCACTGTGGAATACTGAAAGGGACTGGTGAGTCTGGAGTTCTGTTCTAATCTAGTTTTGCCATGGATGTTCTCTGCCCTATACCTTCTCTGTCAGTTATTGAGTTGTCCGGTAAGTTCACCTTACAGATTTTCTGTAAAGGTGAACTCAAACTTTAATGTAAAAGGAGCTCTATGTGTAATAAAGTGCCTAAATCTCAATCAATGGCCTTGTAACTTTGCACAAGTTCTTTTGTGTATATTAAACCAAAAAAATTAAAGGGGTTGTAAACCCTCAATATTTTTCACCTTAATGCATTCTATGCATTAAGGTGAAAAACCTCCTGTGATGCAGCAGCCCCCCAAAGCCCCCCTTTTCCTTACCTGAACCCGATCTTTCCAGCGACGGGGACGAGCACAACAGCTCCAGCCGGTGTCTCGGGTCCTGATTGGATAGATTGATAGCAGTACAGCCATTGGCTCCCGCTGCTGTCGATCAAATCCAATAACGCTTTTTTGGTACCATTGACATGTATACAGTGATCAGTGCTATAAAAATGCACTGATTACTGTGTAAATGCCACTGGCAGGGAAGGGGTTAACACTAGGGGGCGAGCAAGGGGTTAAATGTGTTCCCTAGGTGTGTTTCTAACTGTTAAGGGATGGGACTGACTATAGGAGCCAGATCGCTGTTCGTCAGTAGTAGGAACAGATGACCTGTCTCTCTCCCCCTGTCAGAACAGGGATTTGTGTGTTTACACACACAAATCCCCATTCTGGCTCTCGTGCATGCGATCGCGGGTGGCCGGCGGCGATCGTACCTGCCGGCCACGTGCATCGGGTCCCCCACCATGCAGTGGGCACAGCCTGCTATGGCTCTTAAAGGACATTTCTTTAGTGTTGTCACATGAAAAGATTGTGAATAACTTTTGGTGTGATTTACCAAATAATGCTGAAATTTTCAGAATATGTTGGCATAGATAGTCTTCTGTGAAGTTTGAGGAAAATTGTTTAACATTTAAGGTCTTTTTTTGTACATTAAGCGCCCCAAAAAACAAGCTTAATGTCCCTAGTTTGCCTCGTGGAACACCAAAATGCATGAAACTTTTAGGATTGGTTTGGAAAGTTTAAAACGTAGGCTGTGCAAAGTTTCAGGGCAATTGATTGAGGTTTAGGCACTTTATTACAAATTGAGCTACATTAAGCCATATTCACATTAAATGATTTAGTATACCCCCCTTAATGACCAGGTCATTGTTTGCGATACGGCACTAAGTTACTTTGACATTTGTGCGACACTGTACCCAAATAGAATTGATGTCCTTCTTTTCCCAGAAATAGAGCTTTCTTTTGGTGGTATTTGATCGCCCCTGCAGTTTTGTTTTTTGTTTTTTTTGGGTTTTTTTTGCGCTATAAGCAAAAAACAGACAATTTAAAAAAAAAATATATATATATATATATATGTGTGTTTTACTTTCTGCTATAAAATATATACAATAAAAAAAAAATGTAAAAAAATCTAATTTCTTCATCAGTTTAGGTCAATATGTGTTCTGCTACATACTTTTGGTAAAAAAAAAAAATCCTAATAAGCGTACATTGATTGGTTTGAGAAAAAGTTAATTTTATTTTTACTAGTAATTGCAGCAATCGGCAACTTATGGCGGGACTGCGATATTGCGGTGGACAAATCGGACACTTAGGGCTCATTTCACTTGCTTCGGCTTTACGCACATTAACGGCTAGTTTACATTTGCTTCAAAACAAGGGATTCAGACAGGCGTTGTTAAAGCTCTCTGAACGCCAGTCAAAGCTCCTGTCATTAAATAAAATGGTTAGCTTACAGTCCTGTTTATACCTTGCTTTTGCTTTGCTTAAAAAATTATACCCCATGTAGCTTTAGTGGTGCTTCAAAGCGTCTTCAAAGGCTCCATAGTCTATGGAAAGTCTAAGTCTATGGTAAAACTCACTTGAAGCCTCACTGAAGCTCCACCAAAGCCTCATCAAGTCTCATCGAAGCACCAAGCAAAAGCAAGGTGTAAACAGGACTGTAAGCTAACCATTTTATTTAGTGACAGGAGCTTTGACTGGCGTTCAGAGAGCTTTAACAAAGCCTGTCCGAAGCCTTGTTTTGAAGCAAGTGTAAACTGACACTTTTTGGGTACCAGTGACACTAATACAGTGATCAGTGCTAAAAAATATGCACTGTCACTGTACTAACGACACTGACTGGGAAGGGGTTAACATCAGGGACGGTCAAAGTGGTTAACTGTGTTCCTAACCGGTGTTTTCTTACTGTGGAGGAGGTGCTTGTACTAGGGGAAGGCAAAGATCTGTTTCCCTGCTTTGCAGATACACAGGATCCATGCCTTCTGTACTGACAGAACAGTGATCTGTCTTGTTTACATAGCAGACCTCCGTTCTCCTTCTGTACCAAACACTTGGCGGGTGCCGGCGGATATCGAGTCCATCATACCTGCCATTCAGCTCCCGCTGTGTATAATCACAGTTGAAGCGGGCCGCTGGCGGCGTGCATGCGCTCTCCAGACCTGGAGGTATCGGATCACATACTAGGTACGTGATTCGGCGCAGCCATATCACTTTGCCGCCGTATATCTAAGTTAGAGGGCGGGCAAGTGGGAATATTTTAAATACAACAATGTAAGGGCTATTAATTTCACTTGGTATCAGCCTATTGCAATTACTTGTAAAGCATGGCTGAGACTGGGAGAGGGAGAAGCAGCACAAGGAGCCAATCGCCTGCAGTGCAGTCCTCATATGCAAACAAGGCACATGCTAATATGAGAAGAGAGCAGAACGACCAAGAGATGCGCTTTTGCTTAATTTTTCACAGTCCTACCCCAGGCTAGGGATGGGTAGGAGACCTATAGTGTTGGTGGCATACAGCATAGAAAAATCAGGTCTTCTTCTGCCCACCCGGACTGGGCTGTTCTGTGTGACAGAACTGTATAAATCTCCAGGTTGGAGAGACGTACAAATCCTTTGGTAAGGTTAGGTATCACAATGCCAGTGGCTATTATGAGTCTTTTTTTACAATTTTATCAGCCAGATCTCTATAGAAAGCCAGGCCCAGGCAGTGAGCCCCCACTTCCAAATTGGCATGTTCGCCCTGGGCTCTGAATGACCCTGTCCCAGGACTGCATATGTGACAGGGTGGAAGGGGAACCAGGCTGAAGGGGTTAACTATATATTAAGTGGTGTGGTCAGTACTGACTCTCACCTGATTGGTCAAGTAGATGAGATAGATATAGATATATATATATAAATATAAATTTTTTTCAGGTGGTACTGTTATGCCGTGTACACACGGGCGGACTTTTCGACCAAACTCAAACTCGTCCGCCGGACGATCCGACCGTGTGTGGGCTTGATCGGACTTCCGACGGACCTTTTTGGTCGAAAATCAGACGGACTTTAGATTTGAAACATGTTTCAAATCTTTCCGACGGACTCGAGTCCGGTCGAAAAATCCAATCATCTGTATGCTAGTCCGACGGACAAAAAAACGAGGCTAGGGCAGCTATTGGCTACTGGCTATGAACTTCCTTGTTTTAGTCCGGTCGTACGTCCTCACGTACGAATCCGTCGGACTTTGGTGTGATCGTGTGTAGGCAAGTCCGTTTGTTCGAAAGTCTGTCGGAAGTCCGTCAAAAGGCTGTCGAAAGTCAGACGGAAAGACCGTCAGACCTTTTTGATGACGAAAAGTCCGCCCGTGTGTACACGGCATTATACTTCTTATCTTCTTTAGCGGTTTTGGGTCCTTGACGGGGGTCTAAACCTGGTGTTATTGGTAAAATGGTGGGGACCTATCTTGGCTATGGCATCCTCCTAGTTGGTACGGTTCAATGCATAGTGACCGGATAATGGTAAGACCGGTGTGAGGTCAGCTGGGTTAGTCCCTAAAGCAGTGTTTGGTGGCTGGGGTCATAACTTGGCTAACTGGTGCCACAGACATGACGTTTTTAGTTTCTCCTAGAGGTTATAGGGAGGTGTAGTTGTGTGCAGTTTTGGGTAAGAGGTTAGTATGGAGGTGAGCTCTGATCTACCCTGGTCATAGAGCGGGACAGCCTTAGACTGTCTATAAGTGAAGGGGGGATATCTAGTGAAGGGTAACTTCACTTTTGTGGGGTGGGAAAAAAATTGGCAACTGAAGAAAAAAAAAAAAGCGTATACAATTGCAACACAAGTCATATTGTAAATTTATTAAAAATGACCTATTCTTTTCAATCTGTAGCGCTGCAATTTTTTGCAAAATGCAATATGGCTACCTGGAGGTATTCTATACACAACGCCCCTTGAAAATGTAATTTTTTTCCTTGTGTGATTGGCTTACTGATTTTCCCAGAAGTCTACACTAAGATACAAATTCGATTTTAGGCATCCCCTGCAATAAAAATGTCATTTTTGGTTTGATGCTCCCAAAAGGAAATGACGTCTAAAGGGATGCAGACCTTGCCACTTTCCTCAGAGCCCTGCAGGTGCAGCAACTGATTGAACATTACAAACCACTCCCATGCAGATTCACTTTTCACATGGACACGGACAAACTGCTATTTCTTCAGAATAACGAAAGGCAGGAATCTGCAACACAGTTTGTTAAAATCCTTGTAGTACAGAGATCATCCAGCGGGGAATTTTTTATTTTTTTTTCTCAACAAAAGTGGAGTTACTTTTTAAGTATGCTGGTTGGCTGGCTAATAAGCTGATCCCATGGTAAGTGTTAAGTCACCAACTCAGAATAGGACTGCAAATTAAGACTTCTGACTTCACTCTTATTTTCCTGGTTTTGCAAACCTGTTTCAAGTCAGTGACTCAAAAGGTGTTGAAACCAAATACAGCTAGTAAGTCACTCCTGTCAGTACAAGTTCCTTAAATTGTAACGCAAGGCAGGGGCGGCTCCAGCCCAAATTTTTTGGGGGTGCTGTGCAGGTGCTGGAAGAAAAAGCGACGGTGCTGATGTGGCACGCACTGCAAAATTTGCATATGTGGGCGTGACCAAAGGGTGGGTGTGGCTAAAATGTGTGTGTGTGTGTGTGTGTTAGCTTGTAGTGTGCCACCTTTCCCTCTTTTGTATAGGCTAAAAAGAGCCTGGAGGTACACTGAAGAGATTGTGAAGTAAAAGAAGTTCCATTTAGGCCAACAATTATAGCCCCCAGCATATATCAGGGCCAGCAATAACCTCAAGCCAGTGGTTTAGTTAAAGTGGTGTTCCACCCAAAAAAAAAAAAAAATACATAAATGTGCATTAAAAAAAATAAAAAAAACATTTGGAAATGTTTTATTTATTTTTTTTTAATCACCTCTAAATGGCTGTTGCTAGGGGGTCCCACGTAGTCTGCCTCTTTCAGTGCCTGGGCTGGTGACATCACTTCCCCTCGGCACAGGAAGGGCTCAGCTCTGCTCCCTCCCTCCTGTCAATCATCTGGGACCCATTACAGGTCCCAGGTGACTGAGCGGCCAATCGCGGCGCCGCATGCGCAGTGGGTGCCCGGCTGTGAGGCCACAGCCCGGCGCCCACAGTTGCAATGCCGGCGCCACCGGAGGGGGAGGCGAGCGGGGCTTCGATCCCCCGCATCGCTGGACCCAGGGACAGGTAAGTGTCCAATTAAAAGTCAGCAGCTGCAGTATTTGTAGCTGCTGACTTTTAATTTTTTTTTTTTTTTTTTTTTTTTTAATGGGAACTCCTCTTTAAGTATAAAAAGTCAACAGCCACAAAGAAGCCAGAGAACCATCTAAAAACTCAGTCACACATTGAAAACAGGCCATGCAGTCAGGCACATTGTCCCAAAAAAGCAAAATGTGCTAAAGCTAATTATCACCACAATGTACGTCACAATAATTCAAAGAAAGCGGTAAACGCATAAATTAAATATGTGATAAAAATGTAATATGTGCATACATCTAAAGTGCAACACAAGTGACCCCTATTAGAATGTCACATCAACAAAGTTCAGTAGAATTGTCTGCAAGCTATTAGCAGCTACTTCCGTGCACCATCACCCACTGGGTGAGAGTTCAGCCTGCTCACTAGAGGTTAAGGCCTTAGATAGCAGGCCCAACAATGCATGGTCATGTCCCACGGCCAATCAGTGCACCACCGACCGGACCTCAGATAGTTCATCTTCCTCCAGCATTACCCGCATCAGGGATTGTTCCCACAATAACTCACAGCAGCCAGGCCAGCAATTGTACACATACAAATACAAGAGCTGCCAAACAATTTCTAATACTGTTCAGCCAGCCTTATGATCCTCCCTGCAAGAGAGCAAAATCGGGTTGTGACCTCACTGATCTCCACTGCAGTTGAAGAAAACCTACCACCTCAAATGTAAATGAGCCATTACATTGATTGGTGGCATATATATTTATCAGGTTAGAATTTTTTTTTTTCATGGTAACATGATGGAGAGTGTTCAGAGGGAAGGTCACTTTTCTTATAATGAGATATACTGTGACACCACACCAGCAATGTTGGGGCTCATTTGCACTAGCGTTTAGGCAATTGAATAGGCCTTTTCACAACCTGTCAAACCTGCTTAGATCACTTTTTAGAGGAACAGTGGTGCCTGCTCCACCTGTAAAACAGCCCTTAGCTGCATTTGACGGTGGTATGTGAGACTGGGGTTGGTAAAACCCAGTGGTTGAGTCACACTTTTACCTTCCCAAAGGTGGAACACATGCCATGTTGTGCCAATATAGCTGATAATGTGCATCTGTATGGGCTCAATAGTATCTTTATAGGCTCAATAGCATCTTTATGCTATTGTGCCTATATAGCTGCTATTGTGCCCACATAGCTTTTACTGTGCCCTATTATGCCCGCTGACCTTAACCTCTTGCAGAACTTCCAGCTGCTGTGGATCCCGCTACCAAGAATGAGAGGCGGGCTGCTATTGGTATCACTCCACCCGTCATTGCAGCCAGAACTATGGGCAAGGCATTGGCTCATAAGGCAGGCTTGATGCCCCCCGCGGCCGCCTGCTCCCTCCTACCCTGCTTTTCTTGTTCTGTGGCCGGCCGTCGCCTTCATCCACAATCTGTGCCAGAAAGTCGGTAAGCCCAGGACCAATCTACCTGTCGCCTGGATGCGATCGACTGGTAGATCGTGGTCCATGGGTTGCCGACCTGGGATGATTTCTTCTGGAAGAAAGGAATACTTGGTGTCTGTGTTCCCTCTGACACTGCCCCTGAGCATTTTGTTACAGCCTCCCGATGTGTAAATTATACACAACATACAGTATATAGGCAATGCTTTCCTCTGTTTCCTTCACTGCCTACACTAAACCAAGGAGCTGTGACTGTCTAGGCCAGTGATGGTGAACCTTGGCACCCCAGATGTTTTGGTACTACATTTCCCATGATGCTCATGCACTCTGCAGTGTAGTGGAGCATCGTGGGAAATGTAGTTCCAAAACATGTGGGGTGCCAAGGTTCGCCATCACTGGTCTAGGCTATAGCAGAATTTGGTTCTCCCCTCCCTGAAGCAATGTACAGAAAAAAAAGACTCGCATGGGTGTTTAGGAGCTGAGGGGTAATTTCGGCTTCTTCTTGCTCTGGCATTGAAAATCATTTTTGGAGTGTGCTGCGAGTATAGGTGTATGAAAAACACATGGAGTGTGCAGCGAGAATAGGAGGTGTATGTGAAATGCATGGAGTGTGCAGCAAGCATAGGAGGTGTGTGGGGAATGCATGGAGTGTGCATCAAGCATAGGGGGTGTATGGGGATGCATGGAGTGTGCCAAGTTAAGAGTGCACAGCTGAGGGGTGCGCTATTTACATAAATTTACAAAGTGCAAGATTCAGGCTTGTGCTACACACAAAGTGCAGGGTTATGGTGTGCGCTACACACACAATGCAGGGTTATGGTGTGCGCTACACACAATGCAGGGTTCAGGAGTGCACTACACTAATGCAGGGTTCAGGAGTGCGCTACACTAATGCAGGGTTCAGGAGTGCGCTACACTAATGCAGGGTTCAGGAGTGCGCTACACTAATGCAGGGTTCAGGAGTGCGCTACACTAATGCAGGGTTCAGGAGTGCGCTACACTAATGCAGGGTTCAGGAGTGCGCTGCACACACAATGCAGGGTTTAGGAAAGATATGCGTACACAGCGCAGAGATCAGGAGTGCACTGCGTACGCAATGCAGAGATCAGCAGTGTGCCACCTACGCAATGCAGAGATCAGGAGTGCCTTACATACACAATGCAGAGATCAGGAGTGCCTTACATACACAATGCAGAGATCAGGAGTGCCTTACATACACAATGCAGAGATCAGGAGTGCCTTACATACACAATGCAGAGATCAGGAGTGCCTTACATACACAATGCAGAGATCAGGAGTGCCTTACATACACAATGCAGAGATCAGGAGTGCCTTACATACACAATGCAGAGATCAGGAGTGCACTACGCACATGATGTAGGAATCAGCAGTGCGCTATGTACACAATGCAGGAATCGAGTGCGCTACGCACACAATGCAGGAATCGGGAGTGCGCTACGCACACACAATGCGGGGATCGGGAGTGCGCTACGCACACACAATGCGGGGATCGGGAGTGCGCTACACACATGATCCAGAGATCGGGAATGTCTTACATACACGATGCAGAGATCGGGAGTGTCTTACATACACGATGCAGAGATCGGGAGTGCACTGCGCACACAATGCAGGGATCAGGAGTGCACGGATGAGTGAGTGAATGGATGGATAGATGGATGAGTGAGTGAATGAATGGATAGATGGATGAGTGAGTGAATGGATGGATGGATGGGTGAGTGAATGGATGGATGGATGGATGAGTGAATGGATGGATGGATGGATGGATGGATGGATGGATGAGTGAGTGAATGGATGGATGAGTGAGTGAATGGATGGATGAGTGAGTGAATGGATGGATGAGAGTGAGTGAATGGATGGATGAGAGTGAGTGAATGGACGGATGAGTGAGTGAGTGAATGGACGGATGAGTGAGTGAGTGAATGGACGGATGAGTGAGTGAGTGAATGGACGGATGAGTGAGTGAGTGAATGGACGGATGAGTGAGTGGACGGATGAGTGAGTGAGTGAATGGACGGATGGAGAGATGGATGAGTGAGTGGATGGATGGATGAGTGAGTGAATGGATGGATGGATGGATGGATGGATGGATGGATGGATGGATGGATGAGTGAGTGGATGGACGGATAAGTGAGTGGATGGATGGATGAATGGATAGATGTATAACTCAGAAATCCAGCATTTTCTACTTGTCAGTCTCTATAAGAACCATATGACTTGTGCTGGCAGAGAGGAATGCAGGTGTCAGAATACAGGATGGATGGATAAACCATCTTGTTCTCCTCTGATAACCTTCCCACACTGTAGAAACCAGCTTGTTCTCTCCATGCTGGTAGCAGTGCAGACAAACACAACTCACTGTTTCTCAGTGCTGGGCTGAGGAATGTGTCCCCCATAGCAGGCTGTGTCCTCTCCTCTCCTCTCCTCTCCTCTCCTCTCCTCACCACTCCCTTCTTTCTCTCCAGCTGCTGAATCCCCTCTTCTCAGAAAATCATGGGAAGGGGGCGGGTACAGTCTTTACAGTTGGCTGAGGAGGCAGTAGAGATGTGGATATCCATCCGCCTCTAAAATTAGTCTGTGCTGGGTCTAGCTAAAGATTATCGGCTTCTGCGGCTGCAGCTGTTGTGTCCTTCCACAACAAAAAAAGAGTCCCCAGCTTCCAGGCAGCAATAGAGAACATGCAGGCAAGGAAAAAACAAACAAAAAACACTAACATCTGCAAATACTACCATGTGGATTTTGGGGGTGCTTAAAAAATTTTTGGGGAGGCTTGAGCACCCCCAAGCACCCACCTGGCACCGCCCCTGACGCAAGGTGCTTGAAATGTCCACCACCGGTGCCATCCTTACCACCTTGATTAAAAAAAAAAAAAAACTTGGTTTGGAGGTCCCACAGAATTTTCTTCTTGTAGCACCAGATGGATTGCACAGCACTGCACATGCAGCCGTTGAGGCCATACTTGTTGATTTACTCACACCGGTGTGATCCCAGTTATTGCATGTGATTCGCACCACATACCTGTCCACATCACATGCGATGTCTGTGAATCTCATTCAGACCAAAACGGTGCAGGACCCCTTCTTCCTTTTTTTTTTTTCTGTCCTCGCTGGAATCGGATCACATGGGTGTTCAGACCCATGCAATCCGATTCTACAGTTTGCACTGCGCTCTGCAAACCAATTTGAGGGTGTCTTAACTTTAGGCTGGGTTCATACTGGTGTGATGCGGGAACCACCGTGATTCCTGTGCGGCTGTCCGCATTGCATCTGAATCGCAGGCGGTTGACACTGCTCTCTGCTCTCTGCTGCGGGTGTCAATATAAAGTTAATGACACCCCCAAATCGGTTCACACATCTCAGTGTGACCTGTGGAATCAAGTCTCATGGGTCTGAACACCCATCTGATCCTATTCCAGTGCGGACAAAAAAAAGGGTCTGCACCATTTTGGTCCGAATGTGATGCCATTTTAGCCATACAAACTGGCTGAATTCACACTGCACAGCAAATCGCATGCGAGGTCTGGGATCGCACCAGTGTGAACTCAGCCTTATATTGACGCCTGCAGTGGTTCACGGAGAGCAGTGTGAACTGCCTGCGATTCAGATGTGTTGCAGGAACCTGCGCAGTAATCGCTGTGGTTCCCGCATCGCACCAGTGTGTACCCAGCCTAAAACTGGAGAGTGCAAAATCTGGTGCAGCTCTGCACAGAAACCAATCGGCTTCCAGGTTTTATTGTCAAAGCCTAAAGAGGAAGTGAACTTCCATCTTTAAATTTTACCTATAGGTAAGCCTATAATAAGGATTACCTATAGGTAGCGTAAATATCTCCTAAACCTGCACCGTTTAGGAGATATTTACTATACATGCAATGCAGCCAGTGAAATCACTGGTACATGCGCTCTAAAGGAACGGCGCCCTGTGAAATGACCGGCGGCTCCCGAACTGGAGTGACGTCATTGCAGATCTGGCCAGTCACAGAGCCAGAGTCTGCGAACCCGGAAGCAAGACGAGTGAAGATAGAAGCTGTCTCCAGCGATGACATCAAATCACTGGAAGGCTTCGTTTTGAGGCAAGTTTCACATAATGTGCTAGTATGCGATGCGTACTAGCACATTATGCCTTTGACTTGCAGTTAAGAAAAAGTTTACAACTGCTTTAATTGAACAAGCTGACGTTAGAAGCTGGCTACTATGCACAGCTGCACCAGATTTTCCACTTTGGGCCTGGTTCACACCTATGCAGGTTGCAGTTTGCATATTCCAGGTACATTTTGCATTTTTTTCAATACACGTTTTTTTGATCCATTGATTTCTATGGAACCAAAAATCTGAAAAAAGTCCCTGGCCCTTTTTCAATAAAATGAACAGATGTGAATGTGACCCACAACCATGTTAAATGGACTGTTATGTGTTTCTGCAAAACTGAAAACGCACTAAAAAATGCATAGGTGTGAACCAGGCCTGAGGCTTGATTCACATCTATGCATGTTGCTTTTGAGCATTTCTGCAGTGTTTTTGAGCAGCATTTTTGCGGCATTTTGCTTTTTTTTTTTTTTTTTTTTTTTTTATACTGTATACAGTCTAAAATAAAAATAAAAAAAAAACGCAGCAAAAACGCTGTAACTAGCGTTTTGGATGCTGGTCCATTGAATTATATTAGGCTCCATTTACACTAGCGTGTTTTTTGATGCATTTTGCAGAAATGCATGGGAATTTTTTAACATGGGTTCCTATGGAACATGTTCACATCAATGCCTTTTTGTACCTCTGCGTTTTTGGAAAGGGTCAGGGACTTTTTTTCATGCAAAATGCAGCGTTTTGCATGTAATAGAATTCAATGTACCAGCATCAAAAACGCAAGTGCAGCGTTTTTGCAGCGTTTCGCGTTTTTGGCTTTTTTTTTTTTTTTTAACTGTATACAGTCTAAAAAAAAAAACTGTAAATAAAAAAAAGAAACGCAAAACGCTGTAAAAACGCTACAAAAACGCTGCTCAAAAACGTGGCAAGCATCACAAAAAAAACTCCAAAAACGCTCAAAAGCAACATGCATAGATGTGAATCGAGCCTTGCATGCAAAACTCTGCATTTTGCATGAAAAAAGGTCCCTGACCCTTTCCAAAAACGCAGAGGCACAAAAATGCATTGATGTGAACATGTTCCATAGGAACCCATGTTAAAAAATTCCCATGCATTTCTGCAAAATGCATCAAAAAACACGTTAGTGTGAATGGAGCCTAAATCAACCCGTGCCCTGATTTTAGGCCGGCCATACACAGGTCGAATTTCAAAAGCTTTTTCTTATAAAAACCTTATCTAATGCCGCGTACACACGATCGGAATTTCGGCCCGCAAAAGACTGATGAGAGCATTTGGTCGGAAAATGCAACCGTGTGTATGCTCCATCGGTCTTTTGCTGGTCGAATTCCAGCCAGCAAAAGATTGAGAGCATGCTCTCAATTTTTCGGTTGGGAAAAAGTTTCTATCCGAAAATGCGATCGTCTGTAGCAATCCCGGCGCGCAAAATTCCTACGCATGCTTGGAAACAATTCGACGCATGCTCGGAAGCATTGAACTTCATTTTCTCGGCTCGTTGTAGTGTTGTACATCACCGCGTTCTTGACGGTCGTAATTTCAGCGAACTTTTGCGGGACCGTGGTGTATGCAAGGCAAACTTGAGCGGAATCCCGTCGGAAAAGCCATCATATCTTTTTCCGACGAGAAGTCCGATCGTGTGTACGCGGCATAAGAATTTTCGTTCGAATTTTGCACCATTAGTGGCCTGCAGCAGCAGCCGATTTTCGGGCAGCAGTCAAATTTGAGTAATCGGACATGTTGGAAATTTTTTGAAAAACAAACGATTTTCTAAGCAATGATGGGAGAATCATGCGAGAAATATAACCTAAATAAAGAAATGCACGTGTGCAAGAAAATAAAATTCTCAGGAAAGAAAAGATTCCCAGCCACAAATTCTTTTCTGTAGCAACAGGAGGTGAAATTGAAGGAGTGGTTGGGCGAATTTCGAAATCAATGGTGGCACCATCGGATCACAAAATGCACAAAATTTCTGATTTTCAAAAGAAAATTCTTCTGAAGGTTCGACCCATGTATGGGCAGCCTAACTCTACAGGTCTGGGAATCTGCGGGAAGACCATCCTGCAAGATCAGCTACATAGTGGTAACCAGTTATCATTTTAATTCTGGCCACTAAGGCATACATCTTTTTGATTATATATTTTTATATATATGTAGCGCTGGTAGATTTTTAATCTACCGCTGATAGGTAAATTTTGTGGGTTACTTGTTAGGTGAAGTTAGATTAGCATCTGTTCCAGCTTGGCTGAGTTGCGTGTAGTTCCACACTGTGCCGGTGGGTGTCGTTGTCACCATGGGCTGGTGTTGGAAAGGCAACGTGTTGAAGCGGATGAGTGCTCCTCTGTCCCGGAGACAACTCGGTGGAGGTGGTCCTCCGAGTTGCATTCTGGGAGAGGGTATTTATGGGACAGACGCCATGTTTAGGGGTTCGTTTTCAGCCACCTGCTGGCCGACAGGTATGCGTTAAGAGTGCCACCTCGTGGTCCTCCATTCCGGAGGCCCACGTCGCTGTGGCGTGTGGGTGGGCCCAGAAGCCTGTCTGGGGCCTACCACAGCAGCAGAGAAATGGTCCTGAGCTGTCTATCCTGAGTGAAGAAGCTGGACAACCGAGGAGATCCCAGGGGAGGACTCGTCATGGAAGGATCATGCAGAGTGCTGGTCTGGAGAGGGGCCTGGTGACTCGGTTGGAGGATGTATCCTGAAGTAATCTTACTGCACAGTACTGCCGGGTTGGCTTAAAGGGTTCAAGTACTGTGTCTGACATTCATCGCAAACCAATACATCCTGTGGCAGAGGATCGTACGGGTTTTATTCCAAACAAGTCTGTGGCAGAGACTTTTGTTCGTGCCACGTACTGGCTGCTAGGCAAGTGAGAGAGGCCTATCCAGGCGGGCAAAGATTGAATACCATATATATATATATATATATATATATATATATATATATATATATATATATATATATATATATATATATATATACACATATATATATATATATACTCCAAAGATATGCTGGTAGGTTAATTGGATCCTGTCTAAGTTGTCCCTAGTATGTATGAATGTGAGTTAGGGACCTTAGATTGTAAGCTCCTTGAGGGTAGGGACTGATGTGAATGTACAATGTATATGTAAAGCGCTGCGTAAATTGAAGTACCTGAAATAAATAAATATATATATATATATATATTATATATTTTTTTTTTTCATTCAACCAGTGGGTTGAACAAACAATCCAAGGTAGGGTGAATATTTCTATGTGAAATAAAAGCCGCTTTAACTGAACTTGGTCTTTGGCGAATACTCCATATTGGTTGGTGGTTTGTGAGTGGAGATGGATCCATGACCTGCGCCTGCTTTCGAGGTTGAAAGTATAGATCTTAGTGTGAGCTTTTAGCATAATATTGTTTCTATGATTTATGTCTTTGAAATGTTTATAATAAGTGTTTTGTGTGTAGGAAGTAACTGCGTCCATTTCTTGTGTTTGGGGTTTCACATTCTTAGTGTATGAGTCAATACATACATTAATGTCATGTGTTGCAAGGCATATGCTGCTCAGAAAACATCTTGTGGTATGTGTTTAGGCATGACACCACAATCCCAATCCCCCTCTCGTTTGTATACAGCTTTCTACTGATAATAGATGAAAGAAGAGTATAATTGTGGTGTTGGGGGGGGGTCATGTCAAGCATAGGCTTGTAAATGTCTCTACAACATTCTTTCACAGAGTCGCTAAAATATGCGAGCATCTTGTTCATAGATGTTACCCTTTTTTTTTTTTTTTTTTTATTCTTCTTTTTTTTTTTTTTTTTTTTTTCTTTTTTAAAAAATAAAAATCTCCCAGTTTTTCGGTTTTATAAACAGATAGAAAAAAATCTATATTTTTTACCATTGCTTTTAAGGGATCTAGCTTTCCTGGAGTATCCTATTTGGAGAGTGCAGAATGTTCTCATTTTCTTTTTATAATGATCTCTTCTTTATACTTCTCTTTGTACTACCAATCCGGAAATCTCCATCATTAAGGTAGCATTGCCAACACACTTCCACCCTTTGTACTCTGCTGCCGACTCCGATTATAGGAAAATCCCCACAGCAATTAAAATTGACCTAGCATCAAATATATTTTATTTTTATGTTAAAGCAGTTGTAACCCAAAAAAAAAATCCTGTTCCTTTTAACCACTTGCCTACTGGGCACTTTTACCCCCTTCCTGCCCAGGTCAATTTTCAGCTTTCAGCGCTGTCACACTTTGAATGACAGTTGCACAGTTATACAACACTGTACCAAAACTTCATTTTTTTTTTTTTTTATTATTTTTTTTGAGACAGATTTCTTCTGGTGGTATTTAATCACCACTGTTTTTTTTTTATTTTATTTTTTATTTTATTTTTTGCTAAACACATGAAAAAAGACAGAGAATGTTGAGAAAAAATGTTTTTTCTTTTAGTTTCTGTTTAAAATTTTCGAAATAATTTTCTCTCCACTGATGAGGCTGCACTAATAGGAGGCATTAATGGGCACTGATGAGGAGGCACTAATAGGCGGCACTGATGTGCAGCACTTGTGGGCACTGTTGGGGCTGCACTCATAATCAGGACACCAATGATCAGTGCCCTGATTATCAGTGTAGATGTCCCCTCTGTGGATTTGGCAGTTATCTGCTCTTTTCTCCTCACATGCTGTCAGCCTGCGATAAGGACTGATGATAACCGGCAAATACTATTTACACTGATCAGCTGTGATTGGACACCGCTGGTCACATGGTAAAGAGCCTCTGTGATTGGCTCTTTACACCATTTACAGATCCCTGCCAATGCACGCCGCAGGGGCTTGTGGGAAGCGTGGTCACAGAAGGATGTCCATAGACCTCATCCTGGCAATGTGAGCCTGCGCTGTAGCCATCTTTCGGCTATAGCACAGGCGAGAAGATGTTAAAGCATGAATAACAGCATAGTGCTGTTTGCAGTGTAATTTGTCCCTTTCTATGTTCTAAAATACCTGCTTGATCCTGACTATTCCTATGTCCCCCTTAGTGTACTGACCACTGTAATCAAGGCTGATACCGTGGTCAGTTTACATGCCTCAATCATCCCACAGTCTCCCTCTCCCCCCTCCCTTCCTGCCTGTCGGCTCAGTCTGTTTGTGAGAGCCGATCTGCTCCCCGCCCCTCCCCTCTCCTCCTGCCGTTACGTGACCTCCTTCTGCTGGCTGGCCGAGGACAGAGGGGAATCTCAGCCCCTCCCGTTCCTTAGAGTGGGGAAGGAAAGCAGAGAGGGATCACGTGACCGTAGAGCAGCAGTGTGAGAAAAGATATTTTAGGAGTATAATTGAAAAAGAAAAAAAACCACAGTACTTTAGATCTTCATAATAGAGAGGGGATACAAGTAATGGGGATATGTGACTTAACCATTTTGATTTATGGCCAGCTGCAAGTAATCAGAATGTGGCCAGTTCAACAGGAACCAGAATAATTTTGATCTGTCTATGACTGTTCACAGAGATCACAATACTCTGCTTTAAATATTATCTGCTTTCCTCAAACGAGGAAAGGAACTGCCTTTGTTGTTATTATTGAGGGCCATTATCTACTTCCTAGAATGTGAGATGCTAGCTCAGAAAACTCAATCATGGAAATCCTGGTGCTTGCGCATTTGATGGGTGTGTTCAAACATGTTGACTCAGAACAACCCCTACTGCAGGCCCTGACCTTACTGCAAAGTTACAATATACAGTCTGATCTCTAAAGGGTAGAAGATTGTGGAAATGCCTCTTCTTACCTGCAGCAGACTAGTGTCCTCCTCCTAGGCCTAGGCAGTGTCACTAGTCTGGAGCCCTGGGACTGCTTTTTATTAATGACAGGAGCATCTTTAAGCCCGGTTCACACATGGGCGGCACGACTTGCAGGTCGCCTCAGCGAGGCGACCTGCAAACGACTGCCGGGGCGACTTGCGAGACGACTTCTGCATAGAAGTCTATGCAAGTTGCCCCAAGTCGCCCCCAAAGTAATACAGGAACCTTTTTCTAAGTCGGAGCGACTTGCGTCGCTCCGATTAGAACGGTTCCATAGCACAGAACGGGAAGTCGCCCCAGTGTGAACCGAGCCTTAAAGTTAAACTCCAAGTATGATCTTTATTATCCAGCTTTGACCAAAGTAAATATGCATATCTTAATCCTGAGGGGGCTGCTTGGGATGCTATAAATCACTGTGTTAGTCAACACAACTACAGTGTTAGCCAAGATCTTCAGGATCCTGTGCTGAGCAGCTTCCCCTCCGTCCGCTCACTGACCACAGAGGAGCGCTCGCTGAGCACTGCTGCCATTTATAGAATGCCTTGTGTGTGTGTGTTTTTTTTTTTTTTTTTTTTCTTTTCTTTTCTTTTTTTTTTGCCTCATGAATACAAGCCAACTACAGTGTTAGCCAACACAACTACAGTGTTAGCCAAGATCTTCCGGATCCTGTGCTGAGCAACTTCCCCTCCGTCCGCTCACTGACCACAGGGGAGCACTCGCTCAGCACTGCTGCCATTTATGGAATGCTGTGTGTGTGTGTGTGTGTGTGTGTGTGTGTGTGTGTGTGTGTGTGTGTGTGTGTGTGTGTGTGTGTGTTTTTTTGTTTTTTTTTTTTCTTTTCTTTTTTTTTTGCCTCATGAATACAAGCCGTCCTTTGATGAGATGATTGTGACAGCACCACCCCTTCTCTCTGTCTTGTTCAATAAGAGAAGGGGCTATTCGTCATAAGGGATATGCACAACTACACTGGACCTATGTAGGTCTGCAATAGAGTTCAGATTTTAATAAAAAGAAAGACTGCTGCTGTAGATTATGGCATATCAGGAATTTGTTGGCACTTGTAAAGTTACTAAAAGCTTCACCTTATTTCATAAATAATAAAAGCAGCGAAGTGGAGAGATGCATGACCACAATTTTCTGTTCTCTGGATCTTCAACATTCCTAGAGTTCCTCTTTGGTTGGTGTCTGCCGTGTCAATGACATAGACCACAATGATAACTTGACCAAGACTGCAACTCATTTACTCTTCTCTCTAGTGCTGGTCACATGGCCAAAAGTTTAGACCTTTGATCACGTTATCTCTGATGAAGGGTCAAAAAAGAAACGTCCCCTTTAAACCAGACCTTGTGACTAAATATCTAAGCTTTTGGTTGTGTGACAGCACTGGAGAAGCTACCAAGATATGCTCCATTTAGCTGCCAGGAGTGTGTAAAGGAAACGTGGTGTAAGCTTCTAGTACAGTGATGGCGAACCTTGGCACCCCAGATGTTTTGGAACTACATTTCCCATGATGCTCATGCACTCTGCAGTGTAGTGGAACATCATGGGAAATGTAGTTCCTAAACATCTGGGGTGCCAAGGTTCGCCATCACTGTCCTAGTAGCTCTAGTTGTAGCTTACACAGGGCTAAAGACTCTCTTCTTTCCCCCGTGTGATACCACTGGACCGATCGCAAAGCACCAGTGCCATCACACAGGAGAGTAGGGTCCATTCTCCACCCCACATTTCTGGATGTACCAGTATTTTTTTTTTTATTCTAGGGACTGAACAACGCAGAGGGGTAGTAATGGAATGTTGGTATATGTGTTGCTGGAGAGGGTGCCATTAAATTTAATCCTGGTGCTTGGCTCTAAGGAGCCATTGTGTTGCTAAAACATCCA
The DNA here is from genome assembly GCA_037952925.1 of Lithobates clamitans. Taxonomy (NCBI): domain Eukaryota; kingdom Metazoa; phylum Chordata; class Amphibia; order Anura; family Ranidae; genus Lithobates; species Lithobates clamitans. Next base: position 850,013 of record JBBGZY010001573.1, on the reverse strand, counting down.
TCAGAAATAATCGCTGGAATTTGGTTTCTATGAGTGACAAATCCAATATATGTAAAAATTAATTTAGAAAGCACCACTTACAGTATATAAATGCACAAATGCCTTTCCTAGCTGACGCTGTGTCTTGTTCCTCCTCAGCTGATCGGTGCTATGGTCCTGGCTATCGGGATATATGCTGAAGTGGAGCGGCAGAAGTACAAAACGCTCCATGGTGCTTTCTTGGCTCCAGCTATCATTCTCATCCTCCTGGGATTGGTCATGTTTGTGGTGTCCTTCATTGGAGTCCTGGCCTCTCTGCGGGACAACCTGTGCCTTCTTCAGGTGGTGAGTATCTCTCTCTTTTATGTTCTGACTCAGTCATGACTCCCAAACTCTGAGGAACTGAACTCTGGAAGCTGTGCCCAAAATCAGGCAGGCAGACAGAAAAGGACTAGTTACCAGTATTACCTGTGGTCTCCCTGCAGCTGAACGCTTCCCCAATAATGATTCACCATGCCCTGTTCTGCACTGTGCCTCTATTTAGGGGTAGCCATCTTGGTAGAGGCAGAGCTATGCTTCCTCATGTCAGAGCCAACAGCAAGGAGAACAGTGAGCAGCACCGTAGTGACCTCGCCAAATCTACTGAGAGTAGAAATCAGTGGGAGCAGGTCCTTGGATCTCACATAGCAGGACATATGAGGACATGGACACAAAAGTGTCTACCCTTCTATACCTGGTAGTGCACAGTTTTGTTTTTTTTAGGAGATACTCAAGGCAAAAAGTTACAATTTTCAGGGCACTGCTTGAGCACAGTTAACGTTTTTAGATGTTCCCTATAACATGGGAAAACCCTTTTTTAATTTCAGTTTTACATTAAAAAAAACTCCAGTTTTTGATTTAAAAACATACAGAACATATACCGTATTTATCGGCGTATAACACGCACAGGCATATAACACGCATATTCGTTTTAAGAGGGAAGTTTCAGGAAAAAAACTAAAATTTTAAATAAGGAACTTTTAAGCAAAATAAGGGTCAGTGCCCATCTGCAGCCTTACCATTGCCATCAATGCAGCCTGATCAATGTGCACCTGCTGCCTCACAAGTGCCATCAATGCAGCCTCACCATTGCCATCAATGTAGCAGCCTCACCATTGCCTTCAATGCAGCAGCCTCACCATTGCCATCAATGCAGCCTGATCGATGTCCATCTGCAGCCGAGAGGGGGGCGGGATGAGCGCCGACAGATTACATACAGTGAGAATCTCCTATGATAGACAGAACAGTGGTCCAATGGCTGCCCAGGAGACAAGACTTCCTATTACAGAGGCTGCCAAGTAAACAGGAAATTCTCACTGTATGTAATTTGATGGCGCTTGTCCCGTCCCCCTCCCTGTCCCCTCCGAGGCAGCTAAAATTGAAGTATTGGCGTATAACACGCACACGCTATTTGCACCCAATTTTCATGGTGAAAAAGTGAGTGAGTGTTATACGCCATTAAATACAGTAATTGCTGCATAAGCCATTTTGTAATTAAATTTTTGCTTTAAAAAATTACCTTTCCATTTAATCTGTAAGCACTGTTGCTTTTCTGAAACTGACAAGTGTTGCTTTCTTCTTCAAATATGGACCTAGGCGTTCTGTATGTGCTTGATAAGCCCAGAAATCAAATTTCCCATTTTGTGCGATTGGCTCCTTGGTTTTCTCATAAGTCTGCATTAAAATACGCATCGGATTTTAGACTCTCCCTGCAATAGAAGTTTAATTTTTTATGAGATACTCCCTTGGGCTTGGTTCACATGGGCTTCAGCTTGTATGAGAGCAGCGTAAACTGCAAGCTTCATGAAGACATCAGCAAGCTTCAAGCACATTTCTTAAAGCCTTTAACACTTTCACAGCTACCAATGTATGTCATACTTTGGCAGCAAAATGGGCTTTTACACAGGCTCCTGCAGCAGGCAGCAATGCTTGTAAATCTGAGAAGCCAACTGTTTTCTGTTTACTGCAGTCTGGCGGCTATATGATTCCTGGGCTCCGCAATCCCACCTGTTGGGTGTTTGGTAGAAAAGACGGAGATCAGTGACCATCTGAAGTGGAGGAGCTGGCCCTGCTCCTCCCTCTCCTCTCCTTACCTACCTATGTTTTGTGTAGGTGCAGGGGGAAGAGCAAAGGGGAATACTGTAGGGCAGCCTTTCTCAACCTTTGTACCCTAGAGGACACCTTGAAATTATTTTTAGGTCTCTCAGAACACCCGCAAAAAACCAATTGTGGGTGAGTGGAAAAAGTTTCCCTTATATTGGTTCCAGTGGAAAGATGACTTACCCTTACAATGGTGGTCAGAATTCCACCCTTACAGGTGGCCTTCGTGTCCTGTAGCTCACTCTGCAAAGTGGTGTTGACCCCAGAACTATCCATGCTCCATCAAATTGGAAGTAGATTAGCCAAAGCTTAAGGGTACCCTAGCAACTTCTGGAGGAACCTTTTAGAGTTCCATGGAATTCTGGTTGAGAATGGCTGCTATAGAGTCGCTTGAGTAACAGCTCTGAGTCTGCTGGAGCTGCTGACATCACATCCAAGATCACGGCACCCAGCACCAGCACTCTTTACAAGAACATGCAAAAAAAGGTTAAATGCAAATATAACCTTATGGGAAGATTTTTGTTAAAATACCTTGCTAGAGTCGGGCCTAAAATGATCAGTTGGCAGTTTTCTTCTTGGCCCACTACACTATTAAATAGTGACAGATGCTGAAAACCCAAAATCTGAAACTGCTGTTCTGGTCTTTAATATGACCAAATGCTGGAGCAATTTTTAAATGATCCCTGCAGAAAGAGCTTAGCCAGTTGACGATTAGCAGAGCTGGTGTGAACTCGGATTCCCCTCCAGCAGAGATCACGTGATCAATACTTCAGCAGAAGTCTGGATTAGTATTTCTGCAGGAAAAGCAAGTTCTATTGTTGTATTAGGTTAAAGGGGATAGATTGCTAATATCTCAACTTCACACAACTTTAAGTGACACTAAACACTGGTTTACCAAAAAAAACAAAAAAAATGAATTACAAGTATGTATTCTTAAAAGAGAAGTATGGGGTTCTTAATCACTTGCCTACTAGGCACTTTTACCCCCTCCCTGCCCAGGCCAATTTTCAGCTTTCAGCGCTGTCATGTAACACTGTACCTAAATGAAATTTTTATCATTTTTTTTTTTCACACAAATGGAGCTTTCTTTTGGTGGTATTTAATCACAACTGGGTGTTTTATTGTTTGCTAAACAAATGAAAAAAGACAGAAATTTTGAAAAAAAAATAACATTTTTCATAGTTTGTTATAAAATTGTGCAAACAGGTAATTTTTTTTCTGCTGCACCGATATGCACTGATGAGGCGGCACTGATTTGCAGCACTGGTGGGCACTGTTGGGACTGCACTGATAATCAGGACACTCTTAGATAAAATAGCTGTCCAAAATACCAAGCCTTTGACTCTGGTTTATGGGACGTGTAGTGCGCATAGAGCAGTGCACATGACCACAACTAACGTGCAGCAAAGGTGGGAAAAAGTGAAGTTCGGGAGCTCATGGGGAACATTACAAGAAGGTGGGAAAAGCATTAAGATTTTCATGAAAAAATAGATTACAGGGCCATTCTGTATCATTATGAGGGAGGGATTTTGTTTAGCATCACTTTAATATGCCAATTGCTAGTATAATCAAATCGCAATGAAGTAGTAAGAAAGTACCCCTTGCTTTCTATGAATTATCATAACTGCTGTTGCTGATTTTTGTCATGTGACCAAGGCAGCCTTGGTCTTTCGGTATTGGGAGAATTGCGGAACTTATATGTCAATAAAGACTGCAGAGAGTCCGACAGACACATAATTGGATAGAAGATTGCGGTCCCTTTAGATTTACCAAAATTGAAAAGAGAAGTTTGGGATTGTAAAAAAACAATTCTTCTCACCTAGGTGGATGCATCATCTGTCCCCTGCCATCTCTGCAGTGAGACCTGAGCAATCAAACACTGCTGATCGCTCAGTTCTCCCCTCCACTCTAAGCAGAGAGCAGGGACTGTCATTTTCCGGCTCTCTGCTCCGACCCTCCAATGCTCACTGGAGCGCTGGGCTGTGGAGGTAATGGGGGGACTGTCTCAGACTCTCGGCAGATCGCTGAGAGGCTAAGCCAGATGCTGGTCCAGCTATTTGGGTGGATCCATATGGTTAGGATCTTTCCTGAGCCTGGACAGGCTGAGTGACGTCAGCCAACAGGAGGCTTTAGCCCACTGTTGAGCTGAAAACTGGTCACAAGAGTGCAGAAGTGACAGCACTCCTGTGATCCATAGGAGAAGTATGGCCAAAAAAGCTTTGTCCATACTTCTCCTTCACCTTTTGTTCACCCCCCCCCCCCCCCTTTTTTTTTTCCCTGAATTCCAGCTCCCCTATGTACCAATATAGCATTAATGTACTTCTTTTGCAAAAATAAAACGGCTTTCTATTTATTCTTCACACGCTTACCTCAGTCTTCCAATGACTGTTTAACCACTTGAAGACCAGAAGATTTTCCCCCTTAATGACCAGGTCATTTTTTGCGATACGGCACTGCTTCACTTTAACTGACAACTGCGCGGTTGTGCGACGTTGTACCCAAACAAAATTTGATATCCTTTTTTTCCCACAAATAGAGCTTTCTTTTGGTGGTATTTGATCACCTCTTCCTTTTTTTTGCGATATAAACAGTGACAATTTTGTACTTTTTGCTATAATAAATACCCCCCCCAAAAAAAGTAAAAAAAACCTAATTTCTTCATCAGTTTAGGCCAATATGCATTCTTCTACATATCTGTGGTAAAAAAAAAAAAATCACAATAAGTGTATGTTGATTGGTTTGCGCAAAAGTTATAGCGTCTACAAAATAGGGGATAGATTTATGGCATTTTTATTTTTACAAGTAATGGCAGTGATCTGCAAAATGTTTTTTTTACTTTAGCGGGACTGCGACATCGCAGCAGGAAGATCGATCTCTCTCTAACTCCCCTGTCAAAATGGGGATTTGTCTGTTTTTTACATTGACAGATCCCCATTCTGGCTCTCGTTTTCGCGATAGTGGAATAGTCGGTGCCCACGTGTCCCGGATTGCCCAGGACTATCCCATAATTGCCATGTATGTCCCAGGTCTCGGGCACCTTCATTCCAGGACAATACAGTGTCCCGGAATAAAATGGAGGACACAGCCAGTGCAGCCACCCTACATTTCCTGGACTGGTTGCTAGGGCCGGCCCCGCCTGGCATCTAGTAACCAGTGATGTCACAGACAATCAGAGTCAGACAGGCCGGGAGCGAAGCCCGCGCTTAGTGCTGCACAACTCTCTGCACCCACCTTGGCACCCCCCGCCCCCGCCCCTCCTCCTCCAGCGCCATTTAGCAGGGGCTGGTCTGGTGTGACCTTCACTCTCCAGTGTCAGCCCGCCTGCTGTCAGCAAGGAATGGATGTGCCGACTGCTGCTACTGCTTAAGTGGCAGGCGGAGGGTCCGGTGATGACATGAGAAGGCAGAAGTGGCTGAAGCTGTCAGGCTGACTGAAGAGGAGCATGCAGTGTCCAGACTCCAGTCCTGGATCCTCTCCTCCCCCTCTTCCCCCCTCCTCCCTGCACTTCACCACAAAGACCGAGGACATGTGCTGCAGGAAGTGAGTGACACCTACTACAAGGAACTGCAGTAATTCAGGTACATGGGGACATACACCACAGGCTGGACCGGGCTTATTTCGGGGCTGTGACAGGGAGAAGGCAAGCAGAACTGGAATAGGGTGGACATGAGGTGGGTGCTCTGCTTCTCCTAACATTGACCTGGCATGGATTAATGGCCATCACTCCTCAGGACTCTCTGCAGGGGGTACTATGGAGGTACTGTGTGCCTCCAGAGTGCCCCCTTACTTCCTCCCCTTACTTTCTCCAGAGTGCCCCTTTACTCTCTCCAGAGTGCCCCTTAGTACAGTAGTACTAAGGGGCACTCTGGAGGGGGATGTAAGGGGGCACTCTGGAGGAGGATGTAAGGCGCACTCCAGAGGATCTAAGGGGGCACCCCGGAGGATGTAAGGGGGCTCTGACTAAGTTAGTACCGCCAGTGTGCCCCCTTACATCCCCCTTACAACCTCCAGGGTGCCCCCTTAGTGCCTCCAGAGTGCCCCCTTACATCCTTCGGAGTGCCCCACCACCAAGGTGGTATAGCAGTGGCTGACAGACTATCAGGAGGTGGTAATGCACTCCTCTCCTGTACATGTTACCCACCACCATACACTCCGCACTCCTCTCCTGTACATCCTACTCACCACCATACACTCCGCACTCCTCTCCTGTAGATACTACTCACCACCATACACTCTGCATTCCCTATTTAACAATACCACATTCTGCACTGTATAAGTCATCTCAGACTCTCTTTAACAACACCCCCTTTAAGCCAATATTTAGCGCAATTTAAGACATGTCCACTGTTTACCACGACACGCTTTGCACGCCATATTGTTGTTCTTCCTGATGCCTAGGACCCACTTTTGATCTTACACACGGGCCCGCTGATTTCATGATACGCCCTGCCCAAAAATAGGCAAAAAAAAATGTAAAAAAATCATCTTTTTTTGGCTGGGGGGGTGTCCTTGAATGACAGTTTGGAAATGTGGTCACCCTACAGCTGACATCACTGCCGCCGGCCACGCACATTGGGTCCCCCGCCATACAGCGGGCGCATGCGTGCCTGTCACGGCTCCTTAAAGGAGCCGGCGTACACCTATGGAGATTTTGTGGGAACGTGTTGACCTGCCGCTGTATAACATTATACGGCGGCTGTTTGGCAAGTGGTTAAAAACATTGCTCTATTACTTCTGCCTTACTTCCTGGGCAGACTTTAGGTCATGACACAGGAAGGAGTTGACCAGCTGAAAGTAAATGATGCAGGGTGTGTGCAAATGAGGTCAGCTGGTCAACTCCTTCCTGTGTCGTGACCTGAAGTAAGGCAGAACTAATGGATCAGTGTTTTTAACCACTTAAGGACCGAGCCTCTTTTTGAGATTTGTTGTAGAACCCCCAAACATTATACATTTTTTTTTTTTCTAACACCCTAGAGAATAAAATGGCGGTCGTTGTAATACTTTCTGTCGCACCGTATTTGCGCAGCGGTCTTAAAAGCGCACTTTTTTTGGAAAAAATACACTTTTTTGAATTAAAAAATAAGACAACAGTAAAGTTAGCCCATTTTTTTTATATAATGAAAGATAATGTTATGCTGAGTAAATTGATACCCAACATGTCGCTCTTCAAAAATGCGCCCACTCGTGGAATGGCGACAAACTTTTACCCTTAAAAATCTGCATAGGCGATGTTTAAAAAATTCTACAGGGTGCATGTTTTGAGTTACAGAGGAGGTCTAGGGCTAAAATTATTGCTCTTGCTCTACCGATCGCGGCAATGTCTCACATGTGTGGTTTGAACACCGTTTTCATATGCGGGCGCTACTCACGTATGCGTTCGCTTCTGCACGCGAGCTCGGCGGGACGAGACGCGTTTAAAAAATATATATTTTTTTTCTTATTTATTTTACACTGTTCTTTTAAAAAGAAAAAAATCTGTCACTTTTATTCCTATTACAAGGAATGTAAACATCTCTTGTAATAGAAAAAAAGCATGGCAGGACCTCTTAAATATGAGATCTGGGGTCAAAAAGACCCCAGATCTCATATTTACACTAAAATGCAATAAAGGGCCATTTTTTTTTTTTTAAGAGCTATGGGCGGAAGCTTCCATCCTGCAATGGTATGGAGACGGGTGGGGGCAATCTTCCCCTCACTCGTCTCCATGCCAAGGAAGGTGCAAGATCTGATCACCTCCGCCGCTGCTGATGGCTCCGGTAAGCGGCAGAGGGCACCGCAGAGCGGTGAGGGGCCCTCTCCTGCCCCGATTAAAAGTGATTTTGCGGCGAATCCGCTGTAGGGACCACTTATCTGAAAGTGGACCACCGGCCGAAGAAGAGGATACCGGGGTTATGGTAGCTAGCTGCTGCCATAACAATGATATTCCTCCTCCTCTTACGGACAGTGCGGCGGTCCGTAAGTGGTTAAACAGCCTTGAGGACAGTGAGGTAAGCGTGTGTAGAATAAATGGAAAGCTGTTTTATTTTTGCAAAATACATTAATGCTATATTGGTACATAGGGGAGCTAGAATTTAGAAAAAAAAAAGGTGAACAAAGGTGAACTTGGCCTTTAAGGCAGTGACCTAAATCTGTTCAATATATTTACTTGTAAGTTTGTGCCATCTATAATCTAAAAGTGGCTAACGAGTTTTACCAGGACGGAGACTCGTGATGTAACACTTTTTTATCCTATATTTCCGGTCATTGTAGAATAACAGGGTTGCTGTTTGCACTGACCGGAATACCCCTTCCCATTGACACAGGCTTTGACTTGTCTAATGTCTTCACCAGAAAAAAACAGTAACTGTCACCACGCCAAATCAGTCCCTAAGACAATAGGGGTTTTCCGGACCTTCAACAAAAATGGAAAGCCCCATCTGTTATATTATGTTTAAAAAAATAAACAACTTTTTATATATATATATTTTTTTTCTTCTTCTTTCTGTCTGCAGTTCATGTACACATTAGGGGTCTGCCTTCTCCTGGAGCTCACTGGCGGGATTGTCGCCCTGCTATTCAGAAACCAGGTAAGACATTATTTAATGATGTTTATTCTGCTTATATTTTGCCTTCCCTTGCCTCCCCAAAACCCCATCAATATGCTAATTATGGTGTGTGTGTGTGTGTGTTTTATTTATTTACCGACAGACCAGGGGGTGGTTGTTTGATGCCCCCACCAAAACCCAAGCCGAGTAGCTGCCCTGCTGGTTACTGAACACAGGATGCTGGTGCCATTCAGAGAACACTTTGCATTTTCTCAGTAAATGCAAAGCATTCTCTGCTTGGATGAGATGGGACAGTGACTTTACAATCTACATCTTGTCCAATTAGAGAATGCTTTCAGTTCATTGACCATGCAATGCATCCTCTAAATGGCACCCATGTCAAGTGAGCAACCTCCTGTGTTCAGAATGCAGCAGGGCAGCCACTTAACATAGGACCCAGAAATTAGCAGTGATTTACTATGGTGATTTCCAGCTTTCACAGGGATTGGCCAGGTATGGCACATGCATACTTACATTGGCCTGAGCTAAAGTAATGTGACTATGCAAAAATATCAATAACTGAATTGTAGCTTTAACAACTTGATGACCACCCACCGCAGATCTATTGCAGCAGGGCGGCCGCTCTGACGCTTCCGGTACTGGGGCATTCGCACACACTGCCGGAGACCTGCCCCCCCGCTGTGATTATACACAACAGGAGCCCAATGGCGGGTACTGCGGACTCTGTCCACTGGTACCCTCCGTTTATACTGGACACAGGCAGAACGACAATCTGCCAGTAAACACTGTTTTGATGTTGAATTTTAAAAGCAGCGGCAAGTAGGGGTGCAACGGATCGTCACGGTTCAGCCTGTTCGGATCGGCACACGCTTCGGCCTTAGGAAAAACCGTGGCTTTGGCCTAGCTCCGGAGCGACGGCCATCTTGGTACACTCGGCCGCAAAAATGGCCGCACCCTGCTGGAGTCCTTTCACAGAGCAGTGTGTGACCTCTGGTGTCTGCTGGAGGACTTCCTGTGTGTCCCTATGCAGTGTATTATGGCATTTGGTCCTATGCAAAATGGCTGCCAGCCAGAGCCTCAGCTAAATTTCGTTGTCCTCCTAGTGTTTGGGGGACGAGACAGGAAGAAGCCTTGTATTGAGAGGTGAGGAGGATACATGGAGGGAATTATGAATAATACAGATGATAGGGTGATCAATAATGTGAGAGGAAGGAGAAGTCACAGCAGACTCTGATTTTATCTCTAATTCTTCTATAGAGCCGACCTATACCATAGTGCTGTACACTGAGCTCGTCACATCCGTCTCTGTACAGAGGAGCTTACACTCTAATGTCCCCTCCCCCCACAGTCACATCAGTCTCTGTACAGAGGCGCTTACACTCTAATGTCCCCTCCCCGCAAAAATGGCTCCTCTGTACAGAGACTGATGTGGCTGTGGGGGGAGGTGACATTAGAGTGTAAGCTCCTCTGTACAGAGACTGATGTGACTGTGGGGGGGAGGGGACATTAGAGTGTAAGAAATAAAAAGAGAGAGAGGCGCACCAGCCATGTGCATTATCTTTTGTAAAACATTTATTGAATAAAATGATAAAAGCAATTACTCACAAGCAGTAGTAAAATCAGGTGCCGTAAAACTCGAGCATCAACTAGCAGCAAGTGGTTATAATGATGAGCGAGGCCTTCCAAAGGTCTTGGAGGAACATATAGGCATCACTACCCGCTAACATTAGAGTGTAAGCTCCTCTGTACAGAGACTGATGTGACTGTGGGGGAGATGACGTGGATATTACAGTGGGGGAGATGACGTGGATATTACAGTGGGGGAAATTTTTTTTTTTTGTTGATCCGAAAATGATCCGAACCGTGACTCCTGATCTGAGGAACGATCCGAACCGTGAGTTTTTTGATCCATTGCACCCCTAGCGGCAAGCCTGCTGATCTCACACGTTTTGCTAATGTGAAAGAACACCGCTGCTTTTGAAGTTCAACATCAAAACCGTGTCACTGACGTCTAAATGCTGTATTTCACTATATAAGCTCAGTTTAGTGGTAAAAAGAAGTCAAGACTTCGGTGAGTGTAAAAAAAATGTCCGCTTGGCCACTTCAGACTGTAGGCTTAGTGTGGGCGACTGCGGGGTGTACCAAGATGGCCACAAGGTAACGCAACTTCCATTAAGAAATCTGATGGATCGTCTAATCTGACCGAACACTGGCTCTGTCAAATGTGTGACACAGCTGTGCCAAATTACAAGTAAATGTGTGTGGATCATCACTAACTAAGTTTACAGACTTCAAGACTGTCTAGAATAATAGGTGTAGGCTAAAAATAATGTAAATAGGATGTTGAAAGAAATATGATTTTACATTTTGATTATCGATATACTGTTTAAGGTGTTCACTGACTGACTGACTTGCTGCTCTTTTTACAAACTAGTTTGCTGCTCTGTGGTGCAGTTCCTGTCTCCCATAAAAGCATTACCTTATGCCTTTCCCATCTTATAACTACGGAATATGTGACCTGTTCCTTCCCCAGACCATGGATATCCTGAACCGCAACATTCGCCGCGGAATACGGAATTACTATGACGACCTTGACTTCAAAAATATCATGGACTTTGTACAGAAACAGGTGAGAATTGGCGCGCTCTGTGCCACTGATGGAGAAATTTCAGATGACACGCTAACTTCAGTAACAATCCATTAGGAAAGCTGCTGCACTGTTGGGCAGAAAAGCTAACATTCTACTTGGATTCCATCATACTGGGACCCAGTACTGTCTATCAATGGCATTTAACACAGCAGTTTTTGTTTTCCTGAATCCCAACTGTAAAGCCTGCCATAGATGGATCTCTCGACTTCTGTATTACCAGCCTAGAGTGTGTGTGTCTGTTTTTTTTTTTTTTTTGCTCAATCAGTGCGGCTTACAGCTCCTCAGGAGGAACACTGAGATTGTTGGTAATTCCTTTACAAATAAAGCTTAGTGAACAAGAAAAAAAAAAGTGTTGCAGCGCATGTTAAAACGCAACGCAGCATGCTGTGTTGCGTTTTAACATGCGCTGCAATACATTTTTTTTTTTAAATTTTATTTTATTTTTATTTTTTTTAGTTCACTAAGCTCAATGCACACATTGTGGTGTGAATGGACCCGAAGTCATCTGAAATTCATTAAATGAGTGGTCCTGTTGACACCACCTGACACTCGGCCAATCGGTGCCTGCATGCAATCAGATGCAATTCCTGTATGATATTTGTAGGTGTCGGCACTGCAGATTCGTTCACCCGTGCTCAGATGGGAAATTCAGTGTGGTGTGGGTTTATTTTTTTATTTTTTTAAAATCTGTACTGACCTTGAAATATTTATCTCCAGTGGAAGTGTTGTGGAGGAGAGGAATACATGGACTGGGAGAAGAACGAGTACCACTCTTGTACAGCTCCAGGGCCTCTTGCCTGTGGTGTCCCCTACACATGTTGCATCTCTAATAAGGTAAGGAAACAAGCAAGTACGGTGGGGAAAATTAATAATTTGATCCCCTGCAGATTTTGTATGTTTGCCCACTTGCAAAGAAATGAAGGCTCTATCATTTTTATCATAGGTGCGTTTTTAAATGATAGAGACAGAATATGAGCAAAATAAGTATTTGATCCCCTACAACCCAACAATAATTCTGGCTCCCACAGACTGGCTCATGTGGTACACCGATTAGTCCTGTCAATTTAAAGCGGAGTTACACTCAAAAGTGGAACCTCTGCTTATCCGCTTTCCCCCCTCTCCCCCCCATTTGGCACCTTTCAGGGGGGGAACCGGTACCCTTCCCCACTTCTGGGAGTTGGCGCAGCGGAAGTTTGGCCTCCCTCCTTCCTCCGCCGCCGGACCAGTTAGCTGAGCGCACTTCGTGCATGCGCAGTAGAGAACCAGCTATGAAGCCGAAAGACTTGACTACCGGTTTCCCTTAGTGGAGATGGAGGCGGCAGCACCTGACAGCCGATCCGAAAATCGGCTGGGGTGCCGATATAGCAGGCTCCCTGGACAGGCAAGTGTCCTATATATTAAAAGTCAGCAGCTACAGTAGGAGTAGGACCTTTAAGGTGCTCCTAACAACAACTCGTTTTGTGTATCGCAAAATCTTTCTTCCATTCAAACCTCACCATCATGGGCAAGACCAAAGAGCTATCAAAGGATATCGGGGACAAGATTGTAGACCTGCACAAGGCTGGAATGGGCTACAAGACCATCAGCAAGATTCTTGGTAAGAAGGAGACAACTGTTTGAGCGATTATTGGCAAATGAAAGAAATACAAAATAACTATCAATCGGCCTCAGTCTGGAGCTCCATGCAAGATTTCACCTCATGGGGTAAGGATGATCATGACAAAAGTGAGGGTTCAGCCCAGAACTACACGGGAGGGGCTTGTGAATGATCACAAGGCAGTTTGGACCACAGTCACCAAACAAGCCACATGTGCCTTCTTGAGCCCTCCTCAAAAAGGCACATGTACAGGCCTGCTTGAAGTTTGCCAATAAACATCTAAATGATTCAGAGAAGGATTGGGAGAAAGTGCTGTAGTCAGATGCTATGGTCAGATCGATGAGACCAAAATTGGCCTCTTTGGCATTAACTCAACTCATCGTGTTTGGAGGAAGAGAAATGCTGACTATCGCCCTAAGAACACCATCCCTACAGTCAAGCATGGAGGTGGAAACTTTATGCTTTGGGGATGTTTCTCTGCTAAAGGTACAGGCTGACTTTGCTGCATTGAGGGGCCAATTGACAGGACCATGTATTGTAAAATCTTGAATGAGACTTTCCCTCAGCCAGAACACTGAAGATGGGTCATGAATGGGACAATGACTCAAAACATACCACCAAGGCAAAAAAGGAGTGGCTCAAGAAGAAGCACATTAAGGTCATGAAGTGGCCTAGCCAGAAGAAAATTTATGGAGGAAGCTGAAACATCGAGTTGCCAAGCGACAGCCAAGAAGCCTTAAGGATTTAGAGAAGATCTGTAAGGAAGAGTGGACCAAAATCCCTCCTGAGATGTGTGCAAACCTGGTAACCAACTACAAGAAATCTCTTGCCTCTGTGCTTGCCAGCATGGGTTTCTCCCCCAAGTACTAAGTCTTGTTTTGCTTGGGGATTAAATACTTATTTTACTCACTGAACTGCCACTCAATTTATAACATTTGTATCCTGTTTTTTCTGGATTTTTGGTTCCCCAATGGATTCCCTTAATTTGCAGGGATTTCCTCTCACTTCCTATTTGGCTGTGGGACAGGAAGTGAAGAGAATTCTCCGCAATGGGATACGGTTATTGAAAATCTGACAGGGGTTATAACCCTCCCTTACTCTATCCAAAATGAAAATTAAGAGTTTTGCCTATAGTCCTACTTTATATAATTAATAAATAAATAAAAAATGTAAACTGTTGGGCATAAAAAGGCAATGTAAGTTTCTCGGACTCCCAACTTTCAGCTGCCTACTGAAGTTGCCGGTGACACCTATGGGAGTGCTTAAAATCCAGTGAGGATGTTCTCATGAACTGTGCTAAAAACACATACTCCTCAAATCCAAAGAAGGTCCACTTCACTACACACACAAGCTGCGTCTCTATGGCCACCCTCACCCCCATCAGATTCAATTTCAAAGAAGCTCATGAAAAAAGTATTAGATGTCTGTCATAGGATTTTCTTTCCTATTGCTGCAGACCAGCTTATCTGTAGCATTCTCAAAAGTAGCCACACAGAGACAAATACAGGAAAAGTCTTAAACTGGCCATACACTGTGCGAATTTCAGCTGGTTCCGGATGAACCAGCCAAAATGTGCTTTGTGGGTGGGCTGTTGGGCCCCCTCCCACCTAAGTTTATTCAATTGAAAAATTGAAGGAGCTCAGCAGAAATTTGTCAGCCGAAGAGCAGCTGCATCAAATGCGATGCAGCCACTGTTTGGTATTCTGACAGCTGTGGTTGCTCTCAGAATATAATACCCCAGCAGGGGCTGTATAGTGTGGATAAATGGAATCTGTCAGTGTATGGTCATCCTTAGGTCTTAAGACGTGTAATTTGGTTATCTTATGCAGCCATCTTGAATAGTATGAGCAGTGCTTAGTTTTAATTTTTTTTCTTTTTTTCTTTTTTGCAGACAACAACTGTGATGAACACATTGTGTGGATACCAAGCCATGAAGTATAATGTACATATTTAACCACAAATTTCACTTTGTCCTTTTGTTCATTGTCCATCATATTGCGCTTTTTCTTGTCCATATTTTTTTTTCTTCCTTATTTTCCTTTTATTATTTTTTTTTTCACTTTTTCAGCTTGTACTTTTAATTGTTTCTATTATTTCCATCTGTTTTCTTCTAATTTCCCAATTTAAAGTGCCATCTCTCTTTCTCTCCTTGTCTTCAAGTAAGCTTACCATTTGCATTACAATCAGACCATATGATCTTTGTACAATTAATAACGTAATATGGGGACTAAAACTATTCCATCAATCTGTATCCAATCAGGCAGGCCCCTGCATCCCATAGTTGTTGGTAGATTGTACAGTCAGATTGTAACACGTGTGTTGAACTTTAGACATTTAGGGCCCTTTTTACAATGATGTGTTTTTGCTGCGCTTTTACTTTGCTAAAAGCTCAAGAAAGACTCAATAAAAATATTTCCCTTTTAAATCTTGTGGAACTCCTCGCACCAATGCACTGCGGGTGCGGTGCGTTTTTGAAAAGTCCAACATGCTGCATCTTTGGAATGCTTTTAAAAAGCACACCAAAAATGCATCGCCCCCATTCAAAATAATAAAATGCGTCAAACGTAACCCAGTTTTATTTTTGTTGCGCATTTTGAGTTACATGTCGGTGTTTCCCATGTGCATGCTGAAATTTTTTCCTGAAATGCTCTGCTTGTCTGGCTCTGTCTCCGTCTCTGCCCCCATCTTCATCACTGACTGAGGCTCTTGATTGCTAGAGCTGCCTAGCGTCCAGCAACCAGTGACGTCACGGCCACGACTCCCCACCCTGCAGAGGGAGCCCAAGGCGGCCCCAGCATTCAAAGCGGAGGAGGATTTTCACTTTTAGGAGATGTGACCCCCCAAAAGCGAAGGACTGCAGATCCCAGCATGAGCCCCTCAGAGCTGAGGATGTGACACCCCGCCCCCCTCAAATAGTGAAGGAGTACAGGTCCCTGGCATGAACCCATGAGATCTAAGGGGTTACATTCTTAGATCTCCGGGGTTCATGCTGGGGCTTGTAGTCCTTCAGTTTTGGAGGGAGTCACATCCTTAGATCTAAGGGGCTCATGCTGATGTGACCCCCAAAAAGTGAAGGACTACAGCTAGGTCCCAGCATGAATCCCTCAGAGCTGAGGACATGACAGCCCCCCAATTAGTGAAGGACTACAAGTCCAAGCATTAACTCCTGAGTTCTAAGAATGTAACCCCTTAAATTTCAGGGCCCAGGGTTCATTTATGCTTGGACCCCACGCAGCCCCCACCACCAGAGACCCCGCATAGCGGCCACCACCAGAGACCCCGCATAGCGGCCACCACCAGAGACCCCGCATAGCCACTTGAGATTCCACACAGCCACTTGAGCGTTCACACAGCCCACCAGCTATTCCACACATTTAAGTTAGAAGTCTTTATAGCTTTATCTATTCGGCTCTGAAGAAAGGGGAGGGCCGCCATTACAGATTACAGATGAAGGGGCGAGTCTTAAACAGGAAGGGGTGGTGCAAATTTACATGGGGGGGGGCGCCCAATTTTAGTCTTGCTTAGGGCAGCAAAATACACCACTGCATGTACAATGATCGGTGTCCTGATTATTAGTGCAGTCCCAACATTGCCCACCAGTGCTGCCAATCTGTGCCCATCAGTGCAGCCTCATCAGTGCACATCAGTGAAAGAGAAAAATGACCTGTTTGCATAATTTTATAAAAACTATGAAAGTTTTTTTTATTTTATTTTTTTTTTCAATTTTATTTTATTTAGCAAAAAAAAATAGTGATGATTAAACACCACCAAAAAGTTCCCAGTAGGCAAATTTGTAAGAGAGAATTGTATTGGATGATGTGGGCATCACAGGCAGTTCTTTCAAAAGTTTTAGTCAATGAACTCCTTTCTTCCTACATTGCTGATATGTTTGTTTTTTTTCTCTTCCCATCTTCAGAGACAGGAAGCAGAGAGGTTCATCTATCCCAGGGGCTGTACAAATGCAGTCATTATGTGGTTTTTGGACAATTACACCATTATGGCTGGGGCACTGCTAGGAATTCTTCTTCCACAGGTAAGTCTGCATAGTCACCACATTCAACGTGTGTAATAATTCAGTGGTACAGAGTAACGATTTACAAGCTTTGGGGTGAAAGACATGTTGTGACAATTATTCAGAATAGAGGGGCCGTCTTTCTGGGGTACTTGAGAAAATGAAAGGTAACATCTCTTTCCTGCATGACACACCTGTATTTTTTTGTTAGTGTGTTTTATTTAAAGTGTATATCAAGGCAAATTAATGTACAAAAAGTACTATGAGTGTCCCTGATTCATCACATATGGCGACCCATCACATTTGGCTACATATACATGGCATGCGAGACGCCGCCATATGCATTCCAACACTTATAAAACTTTTGTCACTTTTTAAAAAGTGTTTAATAAAAATAAAAAGTGTCAAAAGTGTTTTTGTCACTTTTAACACTTTTGAAACATAAAGTTTTAAAAGTGTTGGAAACGCATATGGCGGCGTCGCGCATGCGCACTCCAGCGGGTAGCCAAATGTGATGGGTCGCCATATGTGATGAAACACCTGCACTGTGGTGTGCTCAAATTAATTTAAAATAAATTAAGTTTTGACTGCTTCAAGAAAAAAGGTGTGTACTCCTTTAAGAATTAGTATGGGAATTCTGCGCTGTCTGTGCTCACTAAATTATATAGAATCTTTAAAATATAGTCTACAGTATCTACCATATAATCAACAATATCTGCTTTAACAAATGACAAAGCATGACAATAATGCCCCGTACACACGATCGGACTTTCCGACAACAAAACCGTGGAATTTTGTTCAAAGGGCGTTGGCCCAAACTTGTCTTGCATACACACGGTCACACAAATGTTGGCCAACAATTACGAACGTAGTGACGTACAAGACGTACAGCGAGCCAATAAAAAGGAAGTTCAATAGTCAGGCGCCACCCTTTGGGCTCCTGCTAATGTTGTGTTTGGTGAGCATTGATTCCGAGCATGCGTGTTTGTACTTTGGACTTTTGTCCGACAGACTTGTGTACACACGATCGGAAATTCCAACAACATACATTTGTTGGCTGAAAATTTGAGAACCTGCTGGCCAACATTTGTTGGCGGAAAGTCTGACAACAAATGTCTGATGGAGCATACACACGGTCAGACTTTACGCCAATGAGCTCACATCCAACATTTGTTGTCGGAAAATCCGATCGTGTGCACGGGGCATATTAGTTTATATATTGCTGTGATTCTTCAATATCGCGATCATTCCTCTGATGACGCTCCCCGGGGTGGAGTAAAATCTATTGGGTACGGAGACTTCCGGTGACGCCATTTCTTGGTTTTTGGAACACAAACCGCGGATTGCGCAGCGTTTTATATGCTTGTCATGAAAGACTAACATGTGAGTGGATATTATTTTATTAAAAAAATCTTTTTTAAAAGATATCACGCCAAGTATGTTCTATTTCTTATCCTATGAATACATTTAACTATTGGGGACGCGTGGAAGAGGATAAAGACAAATCTTTGATATATTTCACCAGTACAGGCGATCTTTACATGGATAGCTGGTGAGTGAGGGCACAGGAGGAAGGGGAGCACAGCACTTTCATCACCTTTGCCATATATTTCTGCACGGATTGCAATTTGTTTAACAAACTTTTTTGCACGGATGGCACTTTAAAGGAATCATTGTGATATTGAAGAACCGCAGCACTATATAAACTCTTATTGTTATGCTTTGTCATTTGTTATAGGAGATGTTGTTGATTATATGGTAGATATTGTAGACTATATATATATATATATTTTTTTCTTTCTTTCTTTTTTTTTTTTTTCCATCATTTTTATTGTTTTCTAGATAATTTGTAGAAACGAGAGGTTCTCATACAGAATGTGTTATATAATGCTTATATTGGAAGAATGGTAAATACAGTATATGCGGTTCATCTGATAATAATTTGTTAAAATGGTCCAACTGTTCATTCATGCTTAACCCCCCTGGTGATAATCCCGAGTGTGTCTCTGGGTTAAATTTCAGTACCATTAGCGGTAACCCTGAGCCAAACTTGGGATTGCATTGCAGAATCCTGGTCCAGGTTACTTACCTTGTCACCAGGATCCTGGGATGTCCCCCCCACTGTGTCCTCCACCCGATGACTCTGTGTGCCGGGCTTCGTTCCCTGCGAGCGCATGGGGTCGGTGCCCGGCGGCAAATTCAAAAAGTACACAAAACATAACACATACAGTACACTGTAATCTTACAGAATACATTGCTGTATCAAATCATTTCACATCCTTTTTGTCCCTAATGCTTTGTCCAGTGCAGTTTTATATTATATATACTGTTCTTTCTGTCTGTAAACTTGAGATTGTCAATGGCATCCAAAAAGTGTCCCTTTACATCAAAAGTGGTTTTAGACCAGCTAGAAATCAGCGATAGTAAATTAGAACACTTGCAGAATTGAGCGATAGTGAATTGTGAGGAAATTCATTTTATTATCATTATTATTTTTATTATATTATTATTTTTTATAAATATTTATAGTTATTATATTATAATTTATGATTTCGTGTTTCAAACTTTATCATACCTGGGATGTCTACTAAACTCTTGTTTTGGACAGATTTAAGCGTGTTAATACTAAGAATTACAGGCCTACAATATAAAACGCAAAATTTCTATGCAAAACAATGTAACGCCTTGAGAAGCAAAAATCATACCGCCAGGGTGGTTAACAATTACTATTACGTTTTTAGACAATTTCTTTTTAATGATTCTATATAATTTACTGAATACAGACCGTGCAGGGACTACCCATACTAAAGTACAAAAAGTACCTGTTGGTCTGCCAGAAACGCTCTAAGTTCTTAGGTCCTGTTGTGGGCTGATAACATGCAGTATTTTTGTACACTGAGTGGTATCAGCCCTGCCCAGTTGTCGTTTGCTAAATTACTCAACCACTCCTATTCTCAGATCTTCACTACATAAAGGATCATTTATTCTGTAGTCCAAGATAAGCAGGCTTTTTGAGATAACAGGGTGAAGTGTGTTAGGACTACAGCAACAGCCCCGCTTCATCTTCATAACATAGGGTAGAGATGTTACTGGACAGGGCTGATGACATTAGTAGGGATAATGGAGTGCACAGGATAGCTCTGAATTTCTGATGAGAGGTGCACGTGTGTGTGCATCTTTTATAAAACCGATTTAACAAAACACTTTTAATTGTATATTTAATACACCAAAAGGGAGAAAGTAAGAAACATTCATTATTAGGGTTTACATACACTTTAATGCCCCTTTCACACTGTCTAAGCGTCCGTTCAGGTCCGCCAACAAAACTGACAGGCGGACCTGAACGGGCGCTCCATGCTAGTCTATGGAGCGACGGATGTCAGCGGTGACATGTCCGCTGACATCCGACACGATCCGCCAGGGACAGATGTGAACGTAGGGGCATCCGTCTGATTTTCGCGGATCGGATCGGGTGACATGCTGTCCGTTTTTCGTCCGATCTCTCCATAGTAACCAGCAGCGCTCGACAAGCCCCTCCCCGCTCAGTGAGCAGAGAGGGACCTGCCATAAGCCGGCTCAGTGGAGATCAACGGAGAGGCAGCGGATCCGCCTCGTGAGAATGAACCCTAACTATTTTAGTACAAAGACCAATTTTTTTCTTTGTGGCAACATTTTAACTTTTTTTTTTTTTTTTTTCAGTGACCAGGCAGCATGGTTTCTAGTCATTTGATCACATGACTTTGTTTACAAACGCACTCGCTTTCACTATCCATTGCACACTCTGTGCCTCTTCGCTGTGCAGTAGAGTGAAGATTGATCAAAAACTGTTCATTGTAAAATATCAAAAATATGCACCATTTTGTCCAATTGTCCTCTTTACTGAAAAAAAAAACAGCTTTGTTAACCACCTAAATACCAGATACTTTCACCCCCTTCCTGCCCAGTCCAATTTTCAGATTTCAGCTTTGTCACACTTTGACAATTATTCAGTCATGCAACACGGTACACAAATTATTTTTTAAATTATTTTTTGAGACACAGCTTTCTTTTGGTAGTATTTAATCACCACTGGGTTTTTTATTTTTTGCTAAATAAATTAAAAAAAGACTGGACATTTTGAAAGGAAAAAACCTTTTTTCTTAGTTTCTGTTATAGAATTTTGCAAATAAGTACCATGTTTATCGGCGTAAAACACGCACTTTTTTCCCCTTAGAATCTTTGGCGCGTGTTATACACCGATCCCTGCTTTCTCTGAGGGAAGAGGAGTGAGAACCCCTGAATTACACAGAGCCGCGATCTCCTGTGTATCTGGCGCTCCGTCACTCACAGCCACGCCTCCTGGACCCGCATTGGGCCACTGTTCTGTCCATCATATGAGCAGGGCCAGGAGGCGTGGCTGTGAGTGACGAAGCGCCGGGTACACAGAGATCGCGGCTCTGTGTAATTTAGCGGCATTTGTTCCTCCTCTTCCCTCGGAGACAGCAGGGATAATCCAACACTGGCGAGGCTGCAATGATGGGAAAGGTGAGGCTGCAGATGGGCACTGAGCAGGGTGCATTGATGGGCAATTTAATGACTGCAGATGAGCACTGAGCAGGGTGCATTGATGAGCTGTGACCCTAATTTTGCTTCAAAGTTCTTTATTTAAAATGTACGCTCTTTTCCTTAACCACTTCAATACCCAGCTATAGTCATATGACGTCCTGGGATGGGATCTCCCATCCTGGGTGGACGTCATATGACGTCCTGGGATTCCCGGCCGTCTAGGGGGCACGCGCGCGCGCCCGCCGCGTTGCTCGGAAACCCCGTGCGTGTGCCCAGCGGCCGCGATGTCCGCCGGGCACACGCGATTGCCCGTTAACCGGGCCGGCATGTGGATCTGTGGGTGTAAACCCACAGATCCACAGCCTGTCAGCTCTGAGGAGAGCGATCTGTGTTCCCAGAACGGAGGAACACTGATCGGTCTCCTCCCCTTGTGCGTCCCCTCCCCCTACAGTTAGAATCATTCCCTAGGAAATATAGTTAACCCCTCCCCGCCCCCTAGTGGTTAACCCCTTCACTGCCTGTCACATTTACACAGTAATCAATGCAATTTTATAGCATTGATCGCTGTATAAATGTGAATGGTCCCAAAATGTGTCAAAAGTGTCCGATGTGTCCGCCATAATGTCGCAGTCACGAAAAAAAATCGCAATCGCCGCTAAAAAAATAAATAAATATTTTTTTTTTTTAAAAATGCCATAAATCTATCCCGTATTTTGTAGACGCTATAACTTTTGCGCAAACCAATCAATATATGCTTATTGCGATTTTTTTTTTTTTTTTTTACCAAAAATATGTAGAAGAATACGTATCGGCTGAAACTGAGGAAAAAGTTTGTTTTTTAAAAAAAAAAAATTGGGATATTTATTATAGCAAAAAGTTAAAAATATAGTGTTTTTTTTCAAAATTGTCGCTCTTTTGTTTATAGCGCAAAAAATAAAAACCGCAGAGGTGATCAAATACCACCAAAAGAAAGCTCTATTTGTGGGGAAAAAAAGGACGTCAATTTTTTTTTTTTTTGGGTACAACGTCGCATGACCGCGCAATTGTCGTTTAAAGTGCGACAGCGCTGAAAACTAAAAATTGGCCTGGGAAGGAAGGGGGTGAAAATGCCCTGTATTGAACCGGTTAAACTTCCCTCCTAAAATTGGGGTACATGTTATACACCGATAAATACGGTAATATTTCTTCTTCCCTGATGTGTGCTGATGAGGCTGCACTGATCAGAACACTGTATCTCTGTACAAGACTGTACTCACTGTGCCCCTCACAGATCCAAGTCTCCTTCCCTCAGACTGTCTCTGTGTGAGGAAAGGAGAGCCGATACCCAGCAAAGGAATTGAGTCTGTTTACACTGCGACAGCTGTGATTGGATACAGCTAATCACATGGTAAAGGGCCTCTGTGATTTGGCCCTTTTACACCAATTTGTGATCTGCTGTTTCCAAGGCACACAGCGGTCACAGCCCCCTTGCCTTCCGCAGCTGCACGCACGTGGGAGGATTACCTCCCAGAACTTGGGTGATGGTTTTACATAAATAAAAGCTGATCATTTTAAGCACCCCTGCCAGTGTTAAATTGTCTGTCTCATCTATGTAACTGCAAGTGGTGGTGGGCTGTTGCCATAATGTACAAGTTTTCATAATATACTTGCACATTTTGAGACTCTTAACTCGCATAGTTCCCTTATCTAGTGCTGGCCGGTCCAGGCTCCAGTTGCTGCTCTGTCACCACCATCTTCTCCTCCATTGCTTCTAGGTCCCATGATGCTACTCTTTGGCCTTTGGGTGAACACTGATGATGCATGTGCATGGGTGTTGCATTGTATTTGGTACCCCGCTTCATTGATGTGTATGGTGCATATATACAGTGCCTTAAAAAAGTGTTCATACCCCTTGAGATTTTCCACATTTTGTCATGTCACAACCAAAAACGTAAATGTATTTTTTTTAGGGATTTTATGTGATAGACCAACACAAAGTGGCACATAATTGTGAAGTGGAAGGAAAATGATAAAAGGTTTATCATTTTTTTTTTACAAATAAATATGTGAAAAGTGTGGCGTGCATTTGTATTCGGCCCCCCTGAATCAATACTTTGTAGAACCACCTTTCTCTGCAATTACAGCTTGCACGTCTTTTTGGGTATGTCTCTACCAGCTTTACACATCTAGAGTGACATTTTTGCCCATTCTTCTTTGTAAAATAGCTCAAACTCTGTCAGATTGGATGGAGAGCGTCTGTGAACAGCAATTTCAAGTCTTGCCACAGATTCTCAATTGGCTTTAGGTCTGGACTCAGACTGGACCATTCTAACACATGAATATGCTTTATCAAAACCATTCCATTGTAGCTCTGGTTGTATGTTTAGGGTCATTGTCCTGCTGGAAGGTGAACCTCCATCCCAGTCTCAAGTCTTTTGCAGACTCTAACAGGTTTTCTTCTAAGATTACCCTGTATTTGGCTCCATCCATCTTCACATCAACTCTGTGCCACTTCCCTGCCCCTGCTCAAGAAAAGCTTCCCCACAACATGCTGCCACCACCATGTTTCACAGCAGGGATGGCGTTTTCAGGGTGATGTGCAGTGTTAGTTTTCCACCACACATAGCATTTTGCTTTTAGAACAAAAAGAAAAATTTTGGTCTCTTCTGACCAGAGCACCTTCTTCCACATGTTTGCTGTGTCCCCCACATGGCTTCTCGCAAACTGCAAACGGGACTTCTTATGGCTTTCTTTCAACAATGGCTTTCTTCTTGTCACTCTTCCATAAAGGCCAGATTTGTGGAGAGCACGACTAATAGTTGTCCTGTGGACAGATTCTCCCACCTGAGCTGTGGATCTTTGCAGCTCCTGGGCCTCTTGACTGCTTCTCTGATTAATGCTCTCCTTTCCCGGCCTGTCAGTTTAGGAGGACGGCCATGTCTTGGTAGGTTTGCAGCTGTGCCATACTCTTTCCCGTTTCGGATGATGGATTGAACAGTGCTCTGTGAGATGTTCAAAGCTTGAGATATATTTTTTATAACCTAACCCTGCTTTAAACTTCTCCACAACTTTATCCCTGACCTGTCTGGTGTGTTCCTTGGCCTTCACGGTGCTGTTTGTTCACTAAGGTTCTCTAACTAACCTCTGAGGGCTTCACAGAACAGCTGTATTTATACTGAAATTATACTATTTACTAATTAGGTGACTTCTGAAGGCAATTGGTTCAACTAGATTTTAGTTGGGGGTATCAGAGTGAAGGGGGCTGAATACAAATGCACGCCACACTTTTCAGATATTTATTTATAAAAAATTTTGAAAGCCATTTATCATTTTCCTTTCACTTCACAATTCTGTTCCACTTTTGTGTCGGTCTATCACCTAAAAGCCCAGTAAAATACATTTACGTTTTTGGTTGTAACATGTCAAATTGTGGAAAATTTTAAAGGGTAGGAATACTTTTTCAAGGCACTGTATAACTGGGTAATGTGGGTGCTAATTGTGTCTGCTTTAACCTAACCTGAGCTTGCTCCCCATAAAGCATTTTTATATATAAATAGGATGATTTTCTTTTTAATTGAATAAGTAGTTGGGTTTTTAACATTGTCTTGTAGCGCCGCTCTAGAGAAGGCTATTGTCTTCCCTAAAAGATGCCCCAGTGTTGGTCAACAACCTCACCTGCTGGTGCGATCCACTCAGACATCTGTAAATAATTGTGAACAGTTTGTGCTCTTATCCACACTCATTGCTTTGTTCTCTTCCTTTTTGGCAGTTCCTTGGAGTCCTTCTATGCCTCCTCTACATCAGCCGTGTAGAAGATGTCATCAGTGAATGGAACAGTTCAGCTGATGTCCTTCTGGAGAGGCACGAGATTGAATTTGCCTCTAAAGGCTGTTGCAGGTGTTATCCAGGAATAGAGTCTGATGTCTGAGTCTGACTGTATGCATCCACCCACTAACAACCACTAAATATTAACTCTTAACTTTGTCAACTACAAGACGATTAAGTTGAATTTATGATTGGTTCATGAACTGCAAAAATATACATTTCTGTCAGGCTCAGGAGGTCCAAGAAGACAGCCAGAGAACTGTTTGGTGCCTGGTTACTGCTATAGTGGATTGTCACTGTATTGGTTCTCCAGTAAATATCTGTAGCTGAAATGATAGACTTATTTTTGTATTCTGTAAATGCACTCCAAAGAGATTTCTACTCATTTCTACAGGGAATAGATACATAAAAGGTCTTGGCAACGTCTAGGCAACAGTCCAAAATAATCCGGTGGTAATGTCAACATCTACTCCAGTGAAATCCTCTTTACTTTTGATTTTGACATCCTGACGTATTACCCAGAGACTTTTAGAAGAGGAGAACATATTGATCTCTGAATAAAACCGGACATGTTGCAGACTTCAAGCAAAGTTCGAAGGGCACTGACAAAACAGAGGTTTACTTCATTACTGTATAATAAAACCAAGCACTTAGGACTTGGAATAAGAAGTCATGCATACCTCCTAAAGGTAGAAGAAAATAATATCAGACAAATGTAATTCTAATACCAGCCTGGTTAATTTTAGGTTTGTGCATTTCAGGGGTCAATAATCAAAGTTGTACTATGATAATGCAGAAGTCTTCGTGGTGTTTCTACACTATATTACCAAAATATGTCATCAGCTGATCACCACATCTATACGAGCGTAATTCTATATTCATGGGCATTAATATGGAGTTGCCCCCCTTTGGACTATAACAGCCTCCACTTTTAGATGACCTCCAAAATCTTGTGGAAGCCTTCTAAGGGGATTTGTGCCCATTCAGCCAAAACAGCATTTGTGAGGTCAAGCACTGATGTTAAACCTAAAAGACCTGGCTTTTACGTAGTCAACGTTCCAATTCATCCCAAGTAGAGATGAGCTCAAGCCTCTGTGTAAACCACTTGGATTTCTCCACACTGAACCATTGATTCCAGTATTTATGGAGTTGGTTTGTGCACAGGAGCATGGTCATGCTGGGCCTACTCCAAGCTGTTGCCACAAGATTGGAAATGCATAATTGTCTAAAATGTCTTTGTATGCTCTAGCATTTACAGTACCTTTCACTGGAAATAATTTGAAGGGGGGCTTTTGGCTACATGGTGTGTGTTCTATGGGGGGAAATTTTCATATTACTGTTGTAGATTGAGAAGGTGCATATTTTTAGATGACCAGTCCACCTAAAACGCATGTTTTTTTTCCTAAAAAAACTGGTATCTTGCATCTCTCGGTGACTGTGGTAGACTTAGTTTCCAGCTCTGAACATCGACCCCAGCCGTTACAAGGAGTCTTTGTCCTCGTTTTGAGCTTTAATTTTAACTTTCTAGAACTCCAAAAAAGAGGTTGGTACTGCAAGCATTCCAAGATGTGCAGGAACAGACCTGGGGAACATGGAGGGGAGATATGAGGCCAGAGGGTGACTCATTATATCAGGCTTCACTCAAAAATCTTAAGCAGGCTATAGATCAGTGTTTCTCAACTCCAGTCCTCAAGGCGCCCCAACAGGTCATGTTTTCAGGATTTCCCTCAGATGAAACGGCTGTGGTAATTACTAAGGCAGTGAAACTGATCAAATCACCTGTGCAAAATAATGGAGAGCCTGAAAACATGACCTGTTGGGGCGCCTTGAGGACTGGAGTTAAGAAACACTGCTATAGATGCTACAATGTTCTTTCCTTCCACAACGGGGGAGGGGAGGGAAGAAAATTGGTTGATTTCCCCCATAAACACAATCGGTCCCGCAGTGCTATTGTATTTTGCCAGTGGGGGTCGTGGAGAGCCTTCCTAGCCAGCAGGATACGATTACTGCTAGCGGCTAAAGATACAACGGGCTTGTTATATCAGTCGATCGATTAATCAATATAGGTCCAACCAGCCTGCCCAAACATGGATAGAAATTTAGCCGGTTCAGCAGAATTTCGATCCATTTATGGCCAGCTTTACTGCATTATAGCGCACACTGACCCTTTTTAAGGCTTCATGTACACTACAGCTCTTAAACTTGAGTTTAGGAGCTTTTCGTTTTTTGTTTTTTTTTGCCAAAGCTCCTAAACTTAACTCCATAAAAGCCTATGTGTCCATGTACACATAGGCTTTTAGGATTGTTTAGGAGCTGCTGCGGTTAGGAGAGGTTCAACCTCCCTCTCCTGAATGCAGAAGAATCGCGTACATGATAGGAAGGTTTTGACTGCCGGCCGCAAAAAGCGATTTTGCTGCGCTTTGCGTTTTCCTGTGGCCTGCGGTCATAATAGGCTATGTGTACATGAAGCCTTACATTCTCTCAGCATTCACTGCATTTTAAATGAGCCTCATGCATGTTACCAAAAAAATCATTTAGAAGTTTCCCTCATCAGCCAATTGGCTCCTTTCTTGAAAGGGAAATTAAGATTTTGGATCCTATTGACTGCAGATGGAGTTCATCCAGAAATGTTCTTGCTTGAGGCTTCATAAAGAAATATAAAAATAAATGTACAATGGTCTTCTCCTTTACATTTACAGGCATGATTATTGTATGAGAATTCTGACTTGTTAATCCTTCAACTATAGAAGCATGAATTTTAATATAAAGAAACTTATATTTTTCCCCTCAAGGAGTGATCTAAACAGACCCACCACTAAGCATTCAAGTACCTCAGATTTATATTTATAAGTAAATGTCTTGTTGCTAGAATAACTAATCTATACTCAGGTGTATTGTGCCAATAAGTCTTTAAAAATCATCTGTCATCGCTCAGTAAAGACGGCCATTTTGTGTCTGGATGATCATCGGTTTGGAGACAACCAATAGGCTGCTTTCTCATGGGTATTTGATTATCCAAATAAATAGCTGAGAAAGGGAGTAACTGATTCCCAGTAAAATAATTGATGGTTTTTCAGCAGACTGGTTTTTGCCAGAATATCGCTATGAAGACGATGGGTTTTCTTAATAACCTGAAGAGGGGGTGCAATTTTCTGTTTACTTTTGTATCTGTTTTACCTACATGGAACAAAAATAGCCACCTGAAATAAACTTCAATATATTTTAAACGTGTTCCCATTCACACAGCATATTTAATAATTAACCAAATGTTAACCTTTTTTTGTTGATTCTTTGGAGACGGTTCATACATGGGACCCTATAGGCAGTTTCAATTGTTTTAAATAGTCTGCAGTGTTGGATGGGGGGGGAGGGGGGGCATCAATGTACATACATTGTACCTCCCAAGCCTTGAGATCTTTAACCCTTTGTTAGAACATCTAATTTACAACTAATACTGAAATCTGCCAGCACAGTTTAGTAAGCTATGGTAGACAGCTTTCCCTTCTTTGTTATGTGAAAGAGAGGGCTGGGAAGTTAACAACATTTTCAGCAAGTAAAAAGGTCAGCAGCATTTTTTTTTTTTTTCAATAATACAGCCGCTGCTGTGTCTCCAGTGTGAAAGCCCCGAGGGCTTTCACACTGGAGCAGTGCACAAGCATGGCGGGAAAAAAAGTCCTGCTAGCAGCATCTTCTGAGCGGTAAAGGAGCGATGTATAAACCGCTCCTGCCCATTGACATCAATGGGACAGCTCGGCTATACCGCCGGCAAAGCGCCTTTGCAGGGGTTTTTAACCCTTTCTCGTCCGCTAGGAGGGGGTAAAACCGCCCCGCTAGTGGCCGAATACCGCCGCTAAAACGACGGTAAAGAACCGCTAATTATAGCGGCGCTTTACCGCCGACGCACCTCCCGCCCCAGTGTGTAAGGGGCCTTACATGTGGTGGCTGCATTTCGTTTTCTTATGTTAGGCTTTCTCTCCCCCCCCCCCCCCTTTTTTTTTTTTTTTTTTTTTTTTACTTGGTGATCTAGGCAGTAACACACCTCCTGTATTAGAGTGTATATACTCTGGATGAAGGAGCACAAGGGCACCTCTGGGCAGCAGCATTGTAAGTTTGAAGGGAGGGAGTGTTGGATGTATCAGCAGATTTCGATATACCAACAAATTAAAGCCGAACTCCCAGCTTACACTTTATAAGCAGTTACAGCAAACGGTTTTATTCTTTTCAGATGAAAGTTTTACAGAAATAAAAGCTGATCATTGTAAACACCCCTGCCAGTGTTAAATGGTTTGTCGTATCCATGTAACTGATTCATCTGGAGAACTTATTTTGAAAAACAGACTTACTGGCCAGATTACCCAATAGAAAAAAAGTCTAAAAAAAATATATATATATTGCAGCCATAACATCAAAGAATTGGTAAGCTAAAATAAATGTTTGATTTTGGGTTTAATATAACTTTAAGTTCTGCTATCTAGATGGGAACATGTAGCTAAAATAAATTGGGTGTTATCACAACTTGGCTGCAAAAGTGGAAATAACACTTTAATCTGTGAATAAGCATGAAGGGGAGATATTGGTGCCTTGTATGTTTGCATAATCCTTTTTTTTTTTTCAGTTTCCCCCAAAAAAAGAAATAACTTTATCATATTGCCTTTTTTATCTCTTGAAAGTTTTTACCATTTAAAAGAATGAAAGGTAAAACTTGACTGGTTATGAAAGGGAAACACAAGATTTACCCCCCTACCCCCATTTCTACCATTAATAGACAAAGCCCACAAGTTTCTGTGAACCGGTTCAGCTGCCTCTAGTTCAAACTGCGGCCTTTCAACTGTTGTCAAACTACAAGTCGTCCCATGAGGCATTGCAAGGCTGACAGGTACAAGCATGGCTCCCAAAGGCATGGTGGGCTTGTAGTTCTGCAACAGCTGGAGGGCCACAGTTTGACACTCCAGCTCAAGACCAACCATTCTCAACTAGAGTTCCTTCAGAAGTTGCTAGAAGGTCCCTTGAGCTGTGGCTGATTGACCTTCCATCCGATGGTGCCTGCATCATTCTCTGTCCTATGCCAATTGGCAGAGCCAGCAGCATGATACCATACTTTTTTTCAGATGTCTGGGTAGCATTCTGAACATCTCTGCAAGGGGGCATTCATCCCACTGGCTACCAATGTAAGAAGGTATTCTCTCCTGAATTTTTTTCAAGGGTTCCTCTGGGGTAAAAAGATTGAGAGAGAGGTTGTTCTGGACAAACAGAACACAGAGGTGTCCATTCTGTAAATTGTATCTAAATCCACGTTCAAAAACTTGATATGTAGGGCCTAGTTATAAGGGACTTGCTGTTTTAAAGGCTCTTTAAGAATCTCTAACAATCGGTGATTCATTAAGTGCTTGCCTTAAAGTCCTGTAGGTAGGCCCAGGCCATCTAAAAATTTCACTATTGTCATAGACATAAAGGACTGGACTTCATAAATTGCAGATTAAAGCAATAAACATCTATAATATCTAGAAACATCTATAATAATGCATAAATAATACAAATTCATTCATTTCCCCATTTATACAATATTGGCTTACATTGCTTCTGCAAATGAAGACTCGTTGTGCTTGCCTCTCTACGGGGCAGTGGGTCCTTGCTATGGTCTGTTGATTAGCTACAGCCACTGGCAGAATCTTCCACATACAACACTCCTAGGTGTGTTGGATGCCTACATCTTCCGTTGTGCACTGTGGTGTCTCCTAACAACCCCTACTTCATTACAGGACAGGATGGTGACCTAGTGGTCAGCGAGAGGATTGATAGTGCACGGCAGAGGACCAAGGCAGCGGACACATCTGGAAGTGTGTCTGACATGAAATTTCAGTCAGAGGCTGTAGTTAGGTCACAGAACAAAGTACTTAAATGATTTCCTTCAAGCAATGGAGTTGCACAGGCTTTTAATGCAGAAGCATCTGTGTTACTCTAGGTAACACTCTGCATAGCCGAAAATGCTCTAGTGTTTTGGGGGACCCATTGGTGGAAGCAGTGGAAGTTAGTTGGCTGAACTGGTCTTCCATGGATGCAGAATTTGGGTCTGTGGCAATGAAAAGCCAAGCCTACTGGCTTTTTACATATACCTTTTTACATCCTGTGTAGGGTGACCAGTTGGGAACCCATGCTGAGAGCTCCCATTCAAGTTTTTTTTCTGAACCAGGACTCAACGAAGGAAACAAACCATTCTTTTAACTTGCTGTCCCCAAAGCGGCTTACAATCTAATGTCCCTTCAGACACAATAGGGTTCGTTTTCAGTGGACACCAATTAACCTACCACTACAGGATTGACACAGACTAGAAGTATTATTTGGTATCTTCTATATGACGGTATTATTTTGCACCAATAAGAAATACTGGAATTTTACTTACATTTTCTGTAGTCACGTTTACACATCGGAAAAGCAATAGACGAATGCACAGCATAACTGTTATCTGTGTGTGAGAACCTTACGTTACCTCTAAAGGATTATAACCGGGAGTGTACTGCACGCTCCTTGAGAATATTTATTGTAGTACGGGGAGGAGGATGCTGTACATTGCTGTACATTGCTTTACATCCAAGCTCACCTTCATCTGTACTTGCACTAAAATAGGCCAATTTGCCTTTAACTGGAAGTTTTTTATTTTACTTTTTTTTTGTAATCTTGTTTGGTTTAATGAGCTTTAACAGAGTTGTATGTGTTTTGTAAGCAGAATTGTTTGAATTGTGATTCGTATTAATAAAAATTGATATATCTGTGATTGTTTTGAAGCCTTTTTTTATTTTGTTTTTATAGTTTTGTGAGTAAGTAAGACATAAAACTCATGTTAAAAAATGAATGGAGCAGCGCTAAATAAAACAACGGCCAAATAAAACAGCAAAAAAAAACTATAGCGTATAGTAAAGTGAAAAGATACAAACATAAAGTAATATGTCAAGGAAAATATCCACAATAAATGGTGTTGCAAGAGTCCCATACAAACAAGTAAAAATATTGTTTTTTTTCAAAGTTCATTGGTGAAATCTATAATGATGTCTTCCAAAAACGATACAGGTGAGGTATGAGCTATCACATATTCCAGTGCTCAATCCAAGACAAACTCCACCACCATGTGCACTGGCTGCTCGCCTTCAATCAAAAGATAACCCGCATCAACTGCAAACTCTATCTCTGTATAGTAGATGTGATTCAATAGTTGGTAGCAATCAATCGGCTCACACGGAGGAGCCAATTGATGTCTCGGCCGAGTCCGGAAGTTCTGACTTTATAGCGTTCTGTCTGCATGTTACCCCACAGTCCCAGCTGCTATACTTATAGCTGTTATTTTACCTGTAAGTCTACCTTTGTTTCTTGATAAATTTACTGTTAATACTACACCATGAAGAAAGGATACAGACAGCAATAAAATGTGTTAAAAGTGAAGTCCAACTTTCTGACCACATTGTATTATACACCAATATTTAGGCCTCACTTACGCGGGCGTACAACAGTGTATGCCTGCGTGAGGGCCATGTTTGCCTGTACAGAGATGCAAAGGTGTCCCGTGCATCCCCATGCAGGCAGTCCTATTCATGTCAATTGGGACGTAGTGGCTGTGTCGGCATAGATACAGCCGCTGCTCCCAATTTCAAATCTGTGCACAGTTCCGAGCGCAGACCACGTCAGCTGTGTCCATGCAGCTGCTGTGGCCCAAATGACATGAATGGAACAGCCTGCACCAGGATGCACTGAACACCCGTGCATCCCTAAGTGCAACGCTCCCAACAGTCCCTGATTTCGAGGGACTGTCCCTGTTTTGGAGCAATGTCCCTCTGTCCCTCTTTCCACCTCATTTGACCCTCTTTTTTTTTTTTTTTTGTCTGATCTATATAGTTGTATATAAGATACACTTTTTATCTTTCAAAAAGTGTTTTCCAGTGCTAACTCTTTCATCCAAATTCTAAATTGCTGCATTTGTAAATTGTAAAAGCCAATATAAAGTGGGGTGATGTCCTCGCACTTGTAGCCCTGTAAAAAAAAAAAGAGAACTAGATATGGACTTTATAGGTGCCCCAAGGATGATAATAAATTTAAAATGGAACTAATTTATTGATTTGAAAATTGTAGACAAAATAAAATTAAAACAATAGATGTTCTGTCATAACTTTGGAAGGGAGGGCTCCCTGTATAGATGGTGTACATAGCTGACCTTATAACACAGATACCAATATTATACTGGATTCGGGAGGTCCACCATCCTTCCTTTTGCCTCTGCATGTTTTGTGGTCATTTAGTGATGTTATCCCAGGAGGGTTGGTGATTTAATGTACTGAAGCCAACAGGTAAGAAAATCAGCCAGGCATCTAGCTATTTCAGAAGATCAGTAATGGCATCCCTTATACTTTGCTCTTGATAGATTTGCTTTAATGAGGTGATGCACTGGCTTGAATACCTCTGTGTGTTGTAGGAGGGTCCCGTCCGTACCCGAGCCCAGGCCCAAGGCCAACCCCCCCCCCCCCCCCAGACTGGGGAGCTCCCTCCAAGGCCACCGACAGCCTAGCACTCCATCTCCCACTTCCACGCAAACAACTCCTCCCCCAGGTATTTAAAAGAGAAGTATGGGATTTTTTTTTTATCCCATATTCATACTTACCTAGGTGGAGGCAGCATCGGACCAATGCTGCATCTGTCCCCTGCCTCCTCTTCACTGAAAACTGAGCCACCGAACATTGCCGATGGCTCAGTTCTCTCACCTTCCCGAGCAGAGAGCTGCTGCCTGTCAATCACCAGCTCTCCTGCTGTGCTCCTCCATGCTCATCGGAGCACTGGTCTGTGGAGGGGCGAGGAGCGGCCGTCTTAGTGGCTCGCTGAGGGGCTGAGACAGCCATCAGTCCAGGCACCTGGCGGATCCAGACTTCCGAAGTCGGGATGACGGGGTGCCTGGACTGATCTGTGTGACGTCAGCAGAGAGCGGACTTTAGACCGCTCTCTGCTGAAAATGGGTCACAGGAGTGCAAAACGAATTGCACTCCTGTGACCCATAGCAGAAGCCCAGCCAAATGAGCCCAGGCTGGTCTTCTTTAAGGAGGCCTGCCCTCTGCCAACCCAGATTGGGGATTGGTCAGGGCTGCATACCCCAGGCAGCTCCACCTCCCCTCTCCCTCCAGAAAACACCAGAATGTAGGAGGTCTTGGTGATGCTACCCGTGAGTCACCCAGCACTACCCTGAGCCACTCCTAGCCCAGATCAAAACAAACGGGCCTGCCTAAATTTACCTACTCTGCCAACAACCTATATACATACTCTAGCAACCTAGAGGGTGCTACACGCACCCCCCCCCCCCCCCTTAAAATCCAGCTAGTCCCTTAGCGAAGAAAATTTAAAAGAAAATGGCTCCTGTGCAAGGGCATTCATAAAATAC
Organism: Lithobates clamitans; assembly: GCA_037952925.1. Lineage (NCBI taxonomy): Eukaryota > Metazoa > Chordata > Amphibia > Anura > Ranidae > Lithobates > Lithobates clamitans. The sequence goes on along the minus strand of JBBGZY010001573.1, from coordinate 815,330 downwards.
AGTTTTGGGAGGGGGGAAGGGAACAAACTGGGACAGGGCTATTCACAAATATGTACAAAAATGTAGGGATATACATATTTTTTCCAGTATTTACAACATATACAGTACATTATTCACCTAACTAAAGGTCCCTGTAGCTAACAACAGTATGACATAGCAGTTTGAGCCAGGGCATCTCTCCCTGCCGATCTTGACTCCAGCTGGAGATGGATGAATGGCTGTTCCATCCAAAGGGATCCTGTAAAGACAAGAAACTCAGCAACATTCTGTCCTTACAAAGATCTACACGCCTATACCACTTTCTGCTAGTATGGGGTTAGTATCCCACTGTTAGAAAGAAATTGGCAAAAAAGAAACCTCAAGCACATCTGTATCACTTTTGCTGTATCAGGTTCTGTCAGGGGATTACAATCCTGCTGACAGAAAGCAAAAGAATGAAAAGTGATCGGTTCTCTTTTGGAGTGCCTGGTGGGAGGGGGCCCCTCCCCGAACTATCAGGCTCCTGTAAGATAGAGAATCAGACCTCAGCCAACGTTCACCGATTGGGAAGTCCATCCTTCAAGCACAATCTGGGGTGGCAGGCCGGCCTGATCCTAAAGTCAGGGAGAAGCACATTCTGCAGCTCTCCAGCAGTATCAGGAAACATGAATCAGACGGAGACAGAAGTATAGTTAAATCACACTTGTTTAATAATAAAAAGGTAAACAGAGTAGGTCAAAACAAGCCAGAGTTCAGTAACCGGATCGGGTAGTCAGCCAAGCCAATGTCAGAGATCCAGAGGTAAACGTAGTAGTACAGCAAGCAGGATCAGGAGCCAGAAGGGACGTGAGCCGAGCAAGTCTTCAACAGGAACGCAGGAGAAAGTCTCTGTGATGTTGACAAAGGCGAAGGCAGAGATCAAGTGAGCTGGACGGCTTTAAGTAGGCAGGACTGATGAGCAGAATCAGCAACAGCTGGGTAACTGTGGAGAGAGATGGGAGCTGGCAATTAGCCGACAGCTGAGAGAAGGAAGGGCTGAGCCCAGCCCTGACAAGCAGTCAACGTGTCTACTTCTATGGTCTCTGTAAATCTCATCAGTCCTCTTCATGCATAGAAGTGAAGGTCGGGCAGTCTCCTCCTACCGCTCCCTGATGGAAACAGAGTGACTCCTCGTAGGCTGTCGCGCCTTCACAACCATCACTCTGTCTCTGTATATAGCTCTCCCCAGCCTCCATTCCTTCCGAATGTCCTCAAAGCGAGCCCAGGTCTCCTCACATTCTGGCACCTGCAAAGGCTTGGGGATGTGTAGGTTCTCCCACACTAGGTCATCCTCCCACTCTTCCCTAGGGTTCTCCGCAATGACCATAGTGTCAGGAGCGACATAAGGGTAATCCAGACCCCACTCCAGAGTAACGCTGAGCTGAACTTCCCGCTGGAATTGAGAAAACCTGGGCTTTCTTTTCCCCGGCAGGATACAAGCTTCAGGGGACCTCTTAACCCATTGCCTCTATCTAGCTGCTCTGGTCTGGGTGGTGGATGGTCTGGTATAGAAGATAGTGAGGGTTCCTGCAGGTTCTTCGGCTCCCATAGCTGGCACATCTCCTCCCTCGGACTGACCCTCCAGGACCTGGGAACCTCCTGTCTCCCATTCCTCCTCCGAGGTGCTGTTGTGGGATGACCACTCTGCTAACTCCTCCGGGAACCCAAACTCAGCTTGCAGTCTGGGGGAACCCCAATCTATGGCCCTGCCCTCGCATCCCCCTCCTGGCTCACCTGAAGGCACACTCTCCTCCAGCAGCAGCTCCTTCCAGATAGGGATAGCAATGGACATTCCAATACAAAATCGATTACAGCGCACCCATACAAAAATGACGTTTAAATTTGTTTGTAGCAATGGACGTTCAACGCATGCCGTGAATGTAACTGCTTTTTGAAACCGTTAAATTGATGGGCTTAATTCTGCTTTAATGAACAACTTAAAGGTTGTAAAATCTCACATGTACCCAGTGAACTGACTGGCCTCAGGTGATACACAAAGATGAAATAAATCCTTCTACATAAGTTGTACCTATTTATCTACAGCTTTCCTTACTTTACATCCATTCAAACTGCAAAAGTTACACAGGATCTCTCAGTTCTGAAAAGCAGGGAGTGGGGAGCTGAAGTCACATCAGTGAGTAGAGCTCTGAGAGCTGATTGAGGGAAGGGGCACCCACCCCTTTACACAGCACACAGGAACAGAGCTGAGGCTGTCAATTGGCTGATGCTTCCTCCCCTGTCACCATTTTTCTCTTGGTGTCAGGAATCCTTGTTAGAAGTGACTTAAGCTGACAACAGAGGCACGAGACAGCGGACAGAAATAACACTTGGTGCTCTAGATTGAGACAAGTACACACTATAGAGGGATATGATTTGCTCATATTTCATGTCTGAGGTTTACAACCACTTTAATGCACTTGTGTTATCTACACCACAGCAGACCATCCTGTTGTAAATAAGCTCTTAGTAATTAAATCCCTGTGTGTAATAGCTTGCTACTTGCTAGTCACCCTAAAGTTAGTAGCCTAGCTTTAACCACTTGTCACCAAATCACGTACCTGGTACATCATTTGACTTCAAGTGGTTGTACGGGGGTGGCATCCCCCGGTACCATTTTTTTAGAGCTGATGGTCGGCTCTCTTGTAATAACAACCAGAGCAGCTAAGTAGCTGCTCAATTGCTATTACAAGCAGCGGGAGGGGACTTCCCCCTCTCCCGCGGCTCTCTTGGGTCTCCTGTCCCACCGGGAGACCCGATCTTCTAGCCAGCACATCTGCCAGCTAGTTGGAGACCCATACAAAGCTGAGATCAGCTTTAATTGGGTCTCCCCTATGATAACCCAGAAGCCATGAGATGACATCACTTTCGGTTTCCCCTGATATCAACTGCGCCAATTTTAAAAAATCAAAAGTATTCAAAAACTCTGATTTTTGTGTTTAGAATGCTTTAAAGTGCAGAAGAGGGATTTGGGATCACTCCATAAAGAGTACCTGTCTGTCACAAGGATGTTTACATTCCTTATGACAGCAAAAAAAAGTGATCAAAAAAGAAATAAAATTAAAGCAACAGTGTAAAAAAAAATTTAAAAAAATGAATATTTAAAAAAAAAAAGTAAAGTGCCCCTCCCCCCATGCTAGCGCACAAAGGTGAACGCACATTCCACACAGGTGAAGTATCGCTACGAACATCAAATCATGGGCAGTAATTCTAGCACCAGACCTCCTCTGTACATCTAAAGTGATGACCTGTGTAAAGGCTTTTAAAGTGTCGTCTATGGTTAGTAAAATTTACATAGTTTGTCGACGTTGCAGAATTTTAAAGCGTGACATGTTTTGTATCTATTTATTCACGGTAACATTATTTTTTATATTTCACCAAAAAATCGGGTTAGTTATTGGGTATTTTTGCATTAAAATTTTTAAAAAAGGGTATTTTTCCTAAAAGTTGTGTTTGAAAAAGCTGAGCAAAAACCATGTGACATAAAAAATAGTAAAACCCACCATTTTATTCTCTCTAGGGCCTCTGCTTTAAAAAATATATATAATATTTGGGGGATCAAAGTAATTTTCTAGCTAAAAAAAAACAAAACTTATTTTTACATGTAAACAAAAAGTGCCAAAAAAGGCCTGGTCTTCAAGTGGTTATTGTGGTTGCTATGGGCAACTTCAATTGTTACTCTTATACCTTTTTAAATAGTTGAAACCCAAAATATGGTTTACAGTAGAAGCTTATTGACGTCTTTAGCCAGGTGTTTCATCAGATTTGGTGACCCGTCAGATTTTGTAACCGAAGTGACGTTCCATCACCGCCATCTTGCTACACCCCACACTCGTCCACAGTAAGGATACACCGAGAAGGGGGCAAGCGGACATCTTGTTACACCCACCGGAGTTTTGCATTCAACACTTATTTTTAACAGTAAACGGAGCATATATGGGGAAATACAGTATTTAGAAATCAATCAGCATAGCTCCCAACTGTCCCTGATTTGGAGCAATGTCCCTCTGTCCCTCTTTCCTCCTCATTTGTCCCTCATTCTGGTCTGATCTATATAGATGTATATAAAATGCACTTTTTATCTATCAAAAAGTGATTCCCAGTGCTAAACCTTTCATCTGATTTCTAAATTGCTGCATTTGAAAATTCCAAAAGCCAATATAAAGGAATAGTAGTGGCAAAAAAAAGCATGTACCCATCTTGTTTTTTTGTACAATTCTCCTTTAAGGGGGCGTGGCAAGGGGTGTGTCCTTTGCCTGCATACTTTTGCTGATAGGTGTCCCTCATTCCCATCTCAAAAATTTGGGAGGTATGAATCAGACTGTTTACATGTAGAATTATAAAAGCAGCGGTGTTCTGTCAGATTAGCCAACCTGTGATATCTAAACAGTCCGCCGGGTTTCTAAATACTGTATTTTATGTTATTAGCTCCGTTTACTGTTAAAAATAACGGTGAAACTCCGGTGGGTGTAACAAGATGTCCGCTTGCCCCCTTCTCAGTATATCCTTACTGTGGAGGATGCGGGGTGTAGCAAGATGGCGGCAACAGAGCGTCACTTCCGTTACAAATTCTGACGGGTCGCCAAATCTGACGAAACACCGGCTTCTCACTGGCCCTCTGATGAAAATTAAGTCTCTAAAGCCAGGAAGAACTGCCATCTTTGCACTGTGTACAAAGCTAATCCCGTCGCCATCTTTGTGCTCTCATACTCACCCTCAGGGAGCGTGATGGCGTCAGGCGCAGCACGTAAACCATGTATGGGCGGAAGAGGCGCCAGCTACTGGCGCGGCGTGCGGAGACAGGAAGTGTGTACCCGGTTCCTCTTCCGGTCTCTTTCTCCCATCTTCAGGCAACATGGCTTCGTTTGAACAGATGAGAGCGAATGTGGGGAAACTAATGCGGGGTATAGACAGGTAAGTGTAGGGGTCCGTGGGCGGCCATTCTCTATAGCAGCACGGTGTGTACAGGGCTACCTTTCTATTACATACAGGGACTGAGGACAGCCAGTGTGATCAATGAGCTGTACATTGAATCACACTCTTCCCAAGGAAGAAATCGAGTTGCTGATATAAGTATTGGTCACCCCACCCCCCTCCTGTGAGATCTGTTGGCATCAGATTATGAAACAAAGGCTGGCATTGGGTGACATTTAGTTTGCTATCATAAATAATTGATCATTTATAAGTGTTTCCCACCTTTTTCTGTCTTTTGTTGCTTCTCTGCTGGTCTCCTGCAGTCTGTTTTCAGCCACCTCCGGTCTGCTGGCACCCCAGCCATGGCTGCATGGAATTTTTTCCCGGCGGGTTTCCCGAAGCGGACGGCAGCAGATTATGCCTGCAAAATATGTGTTCAAACGATCGCTTGTAGTCTCCATCAGAAGTCCCTCTGGAGTGACAACACAGGAGCTCAGTTGGGAGACAAGGACAGAGTGTTGTCACCCCCTTAAAGCACAAGTCCACCTTTTAAAAACAAATAGTTGCACTTTTTTCTTTTTTATCTGCAAAAATATGCATTTTTTTTGTGGCCGCAAAGCATTGCACACATGATCAGCAGATCACAGGTGGGAGCTTCTGAAGAATCTGAGGATAGCTGTCTGCTCATACCCCTCCCCCGTACGGGCAAACAGATACTGGTGGGCAGGAAGTTTGGTGAACTATAAGAACGTCCCCAGAGCCCTTGCAGTTCATTGAGCACCACAAACCATCTGCTGCAATGGCAGACTAGTTGTAGTTCATTTACAGATCGCTGTGAGTGAATGATGTGGCCGTGTGGGGTTCGGCTCAATGTGTTTCTTGGGGTTCACTTCTTTAGGTGCTGTAAAGGGAAATCCATCTATTAATTGCAATTTTAGACGGATTGTAAAGTCTGTACTTTTTTTTTCTATAAAAATAACAAACCTGCTCCATTGCAGTTAATTTTCACAGAGCTGCCCCGATCCTCCTCTTCTCTGGTCCCTCTTTGGCGCTCCTGGCCACTCCCTCCTGTTCAGTGCCCTGCACAGTTAGACCCCTTTCACACTGAAGGTGCCTTTCAGGCATGTTAGTGCAAAAAATAGTGCCTGAAAAGCGCCTCTCAAGCCTCCCCAGTATAAAAACCCGAGTGCTTTCACACTGGGGCGGTGTGCTTGCAGGAAACTGAAAAAAAGTCCTGCAAGCCGCATCTTTGGGGCGGTTTGGGAGCGGGTATACACCTCTCCCAAAACGCCCTGCCCATTGAAATGAATTGGCAGCGCTGCCTTAGCTTTTAACCCTTTGTTCAGCAGGTAGCAGGGGATAAAAACGCCCTCTAGTGCCCAAAAAGCCCCACTAAAACTAGCGGCACGGCCCCAGTGTGAAAGGGGTGTTTTTTTTTATAGTTTGTAACATTTGTCTCAATAAAGCTGTGCATTTTCTAATACTGATTAGTGTGTCTGTATAAGGTACCCTCGGGAACCTTTAATCCTTTTTCATTTGCTATGGGGGCAGCCGAGCCGCAGCTCAATTTGTCCATTCAGATACGGTTCAACCCTGCCCCCTCTCTCTCCTCATTGGCTAAATGACTGTGATTGACAGCAGTGGGAGCCAGTGGCGCCAGTGCTGTGTCTCAGCCAATCAGGGGGGAGAATCCCAGAGGCCGAAGCACTCGTGGACATTTCATCTATAATTTTCCTTTGGTGAATTCGGTTTATATACATTTTATTGTTAAGTGGCAGCTTTGGTAGGGTTTTGACATTTATTAACATAGCGCGGAGGTGGTAATACAGGTCAGGGGTGGCGTAATTTGCACCAGGTTATCTCCAGTTTCCACTCGTGGACATCGCTGGATAAAAATGGGGCTCAGGTAAGTATTAGGGGGGTGCTACAAACACAAGAATTTTTATCTTAATGCATAGAATGTATTAAGGTAAAAAAAAACCTTCTGCCTTTACAACCACTTTAATTGTGTTATTTTCCATTACATCTACCATAAGACTAAGTTTAGACGGACAGCAACCCTTGTCGCCCCTCTAAGAATAGCAATCCACCACTCTGTAAATGCCACACCACTGTGCTGCAGCCCAAAGCAATTGCACAAAGTTGCACCACAGCCCTTTTTCACTTAAATCACATTTGGTGGCAGTACTGCCTGCAGAATGCCATATGGGGGATCACTTTTACCATGGCTGCAAAGCACTGTGGCATTGGTACAATCCTGGCCAACTGCCTTTGCAGCTTAAGGGGGAAGTATAAACGTGGCTCAAAACACTTGTTTTTTTTTTTGCCCCCTGACGGCAAGTGTAGCCCTAACGTGGATAGATTAGTGTAGTATGAACATTTTTGGGGAAATTTACTAAAACTGGTGCTCACAGAATCTGGTACAACGGTGCATAGTAACCAATCAGCTTCCAGGTTTTTTGTCAAAGCTTAAGCCCCAGTTCACACTATGTGGCGTGAGGAGATTTTTAACAGTAATCGCACCACATTGCTGTTCAAATCACATACAATCTTCAGCAGAGGCACCGAATTCTCACCAAAAACGTGCAGGACCCTTTTTTTTGTCAACGCCAGAATCGGTATCGCAAGGGTGTATACGATTCAGCAAATCGCACTGCGTTTTGCAAACCGATTTCAGGGTGTCATTAACTTAACATCTACACACCCACATCAATCCGCATGAATGTGCTGCGATTTGCATGCGGCGCGGAATCCACAACGCACAAGTGTCAACCGGGGCTGATTGAACAAACTGAAATTAGAAGCTGATTGGTTACAATTCAGAGTTGCACCAGATTCTGTGTGCACCAGTTTTAGTAAACACCCCCCCCCCCCCCTTATGTAGTTACAATATGAATACAGACCAGCCATATTAAAATATTCATTGCCTGATAATGTGTAAATGGGAACTTTGCAACCCAGGGTTGATTGTGAGACCCACAGAGACACACCCCTTTCTCAAATTGTCTGAAAGGGTAAGTATTGAAATCCCAATATCTACTACTTCACCAAGTTGTATCAAGAAAGTTGGCCCTGTTCTTGTCAGGGCTATAAAAACGATTGGGTTGTTGGGGGATTATTGCAGCAATTAAGTTCGATTTCTCCTGTGTTGCAGCTCATTCAAACTTATTAAGATATGTTGTGATGTGTGTGTTACACAACATGGGCTGATGTGAATGGGCTCTAAGACAGTTGGCATATATGTATGTAAACATGCATTTAGCTTTTTTCCTGACATTCTGCTGATATTAAATAGCCGGTGGGCCTCCTTAATAAATTTTATTGGTTGTCTTTCTTCTACAGGTACAATCCAGAAAATCTGGCTACTCTAGAACGCTATGTGGAGACCCAGGCTAAGGAGAATGCGTATGACCTGGAAGCCAACCTAGCTGTGCTAAAACTGTATGTATTCTCAAATAGCCAAAAACTCTATTAATTGCACGTTTGTGTTTTTGTTGGAAGTGCTCTGTCTTTTGACTTGTGTTGCCACAATCAGGAAGCTGTAAAGACAAGAAAAAATTGCTAGTCAATCTTTAGCAGGTCTTTCAGGGTTGAGTTGTATTATTTAAAGGGTACGTTCACTTTTCCAAAAAAAAAGTATTAAATGCACATTTTTTTTTGGAGGTAAAAAAATTGCACAAAAATGGGTGTAATGCCACAATCCTGCAGACTGTCTGTGTAGCTGTCTGCCCGTACCTCCAATACGGCAGGCAGGAACACTGACAAGAAGCTCTATGAACTACCTATAGCAGTGATGGCGAACCTTGGCACCACAGATGATTTGGAACTACATTTCCCATGATGCTCATGCACTCTGCAGTGTAGTTGAGCATCATGGGAAATAAAGTTCCAAAACATCTGGGGTTCCAAGGTCCGCCATCACTGACCTAGAGCGATCAATAGCAGCCGGTGGTTCATTGAGAACTACAATCTGCCAGCCGCAAAAGTTCTTGGGACTGTCGTTTTTACAGACCACTTTAAATGATGTGAACAGGGCCATTTTTTTTTTTTTTTTTTTTTTAAGATTTGCAACAGCGAGCAAGGGGAGAAGATCCCCCGCTCGCTGTCAAATCACACTCTGAATATGGGTGTAACGTATTACAAAATATGAACTTATCCTTTAATCTCCTGCAACAGAATGATTTAGACGGGCGTCACACCAGTGTATCCCCATAATGCGCAACATTTTGAGCAATGCTTTGCAGTGTAGTTCCCTAAAAAAAAAAAAAGTGCCAGGACCAGTTTTCACTGCAATGAATCAGAAAGGTATGAAGGCGCCCCTAATTTTATGACATTAACCTCAGCTGTAGCATGCTGAAATAAATGTGGTATAAGTTGGGTAACTGCAATTCAATTGCTTAAAAAAGAAGCTAAACTCTGGAAGCTGTGCCAGAAAAAAGCCACAATACACCAGTATTGCCTGTGGTCTGTCGCCAGCTGATCTTTCCCCTTGTTCTGCATTCTTTTGGTGTGGAGGCTGCCATCTTGCTAGAAGCAGGACTATGCCTCCTGCAAGAAGAACAGTGAGCAGCACAAGTCACATCACCAAATCTTACTTCAGATCCGCTAAGATGAGCAGCCAGAGGCAGCAGTGCCTGAGATCTCACATTATAGCCATAAAGCTACAAGGCTGCAGCACCCTTATAGAGGAAGAAGTGCTCTGCTATTCTCCAGGATTCATGCCAGACAACAGGTTACATTCGTTGGCCCCTTTATAATAGAAATGGTTGTGAAACTGCTAACAAATACGGCTTAAAAGAGCTGCTGCATACAGTCTGACAAAAACAATAAATTTATATAAAGAAAAATTTATATAATAGCAATAAAGTTAAATGAAAAAAGTGTTTTCAAAAATGAAATTCTAATAAAAGAAAAATAAAGACAAATTTTAAAAGCACCTCTGTACACATCCCAGTGCAAACATGCAGTGTAAGGTGTGTATGCAAGCGTAAATTGCGTCACACATGAAGTATTGCCGCAAATTTTGGAGTGAGCAATAATGCTTGAAGTAAACGAGATCTACTGATAAGTTTGTGTTATCTTCTATGCACAACTAAAGATAATTATGGACCCTGCCAGAAATTGAGATTTCAATATAGAAGCAAATTCTTATTACAGTTTACTATCTCAGAATGGTTCTAAGATTACAACCCTGAAGCATACATACTGTATAAAGTTTCTTTTTGTAGCTCAAATATTGACTTCTCCCATAATTTGTGAGGAAGGTCTGGTGTCTGTGTTTGCCATAACAGCTGGATACATTTCATAAGTCGTTTTCATAGTGCTGGTAACAGAGCCCTCTTATTGGCTGCTGCAGTCAACACTCCTATTTTCCTGTACTCTAGTTAAGACCCCTTTCACACTGGAGCCGCGTTCGAGGTAAAGCGCCCACAGCTTTAGTAGCGCTTTACAGCTGTTTAGGGGGGTGCTTTTTGGCCGCTAGTGGAGCACTTTTAACCCCAAACAAGGGGTTAAATACTCCCGTATTGCGGTGTTTCCCAAGCGCTTGCCCATTCATTCCAATGAGCAAAGTGTTTTGGGAGTGCTAAATACAGCACTCCCAACCCGCCCCAAGGATGCTGCTTGCAGGACTTTTCGGAACGTCCCGGAAGCGCACCACCCCAGTGTGAAAAGTCACACTTGAATGAATGGGAGGTGGTTTTCAGGCGCTTAGCAGAGGCTATTTCCATCGCTAAAGTGCCTGAAAACCACCCCAGTGTGAAAGGGTTCTCAGGCTGGGTTCACGCTATTGCGAATTGGATGCGGGTTCCTCGCATCCAATTCGCAAAAGCAGGAGACTTTGACCGTCTCTCTATGGAGCCGGTTCACATATCTCCGTTGTGACTCTGATGCATATTTGCACAGGAGTCCTGTGCGTCTTTTTCAGGTCCGAATTCAGCCAAAAATTCAGGCTGAAACAGTGAACGGGGATGCATGGACCCCCTCCTGTGAGCCGCATGTGACAGAGACAGGTTACTTCTGGATGGGAGAATAAGGAAAGGAGGAATAGGGGTGTGGTATTGTGTGAAGAGAAGTGAAGGTGTGCACCATGAAAAGTGTTCTCTCTGAGATAAAGCTCCATCTCCCCACTGCAAGCTGTCAGATGAGATTATAGGAGCTGCAGCTAAAGCTGGCTAATGTTAATAAACATTACCATTCAGCTGACAAGAGTCTAAATAAACAGCTAAACTTTAAAGGTCACCATACATATTTCAGTCTGACCATACAATCTTTGTACATCCAACCTTATGTAACATAAGGACCTGACTAATTTATTTGATCAATACGTATCCATCCAGGCAGGCCCTTTGCATAGTTTAGGATGTTGTTCAGTCAGATTGTAACATGTGGTGAGTTACAATCTGATTGTAAAACTAAATAAACTCAAGTCACAATAAATCTAAAACGAAACTAAAGTCACAATTCTCACTTACCTTCTCTCCAACAGTCTGATATCCATGAGAGGCTCTTGCCTACACTGGCATGTTGTCCCTGGCCTCTTCTGTGTTCCAGTCTTTGTCATTAATGGCCTGCACAGGATGACATAAATCCGGTACAGGAATCGATCATTTCCACACACCGGGACTATGCCAGTGATGTAACCTGAGCTGTGCATGCACAGCTCCGTATACATGCCGCAGAAGTGACATATCCTGGCTTTGTAATTACCTTTAGTTCTACTTTAAATGAAAATGTGCCCTGTGAGTAGATTTTACATGATTTTGGATAAAATGCACTTGTTCCTTTGTATGTATGTATGTATGTATGTGTGTGTATACATACATACATACATACATACATACATACATATATCTATATAGATTTATGTATGTATGTGTGTATGTATGTATGTGTATGTATATATATATATATATATATATATATATATATATATATATATATATATATATATATATATATATATATATATATATATATATATATATATATATATATATATATATATATATATATATGTATATATAGATATATGTGTGTGTGTATATATGTGTATATATATATATACTGTTACCTTACAGCTGGTAAGGTAAGAGGTCACCTGACAGTGCGTCACACAGAAGAGGACAGGTCATTTTGTACTATATTTAATTGCGTATTTTCCTTGCACAGAAGACGAAAAGTCACTTGGCACATTGCGTTTATTTGAACATTTTTTTGCATAGAAGAGGATAAGTCACCGTATATATTATACTGTGGAGAGATTCCAGCATTTGGTTTCACCATCCCTCCATATACACTTTCAAGACTATTATTCAAAATTGTTTATGTGAATTGCATCTTGTGCACATTGTCACTTTTAGCACTCAGCAATTTATAAATTATTTACCTTCACCATATATGAATTATGTAGCACTTTTGTACTTACTCATTTATCACTTATTATATCATGTATAATAGTGTAGCCTTACCTATTATATACCTATCTATTGATTATTTACTAGGTAGCCAATATATATAACAGCGCAGCACTACTTATTTTATATCTATTCCTTTTTATGGTTATGGATTAACCCTCCCTTTGCTTTGCAGCAGTTAGAAAGTCATTCTGTCGAGTAGCGCGGGAATACATATTCCTTTTTTTTGTACTTTGGATAAGAGCTCTGTATGTTTCTCTCTCTTGCAGCTATCAGTTCAATCCAGCTTTCTTCCAGACGACAGTCACCGCACAGATCCTCCTCAAAGCTCTGACCAACCTTCCACACACAGACTTCACGCTCTGCAAGTGTATGATCGACCAGGCTCATGTATCCTTCTAGTCTGACCGCATGAGAGATGCAAAACAAAATCATGAATCCATAAATGTCTCTTGAGTTTTGAGTTAGTAACTATGAGGCCTTGGGGGTCTGGAAGAAGAAGCTCCTCTAAGATTCCGGGTGGTTCATAGCAAACCATGAGATTCTACAGTGCTGCATTGGCAGGATAAAAGTGTTAATCTCATTGGTCACTGTATGAAAACACTCTGAGGCACACCAATTTTTTTTTTTTTTTTTGGTAGGTTTTACATGGAATGGGAAAAAATTGACAACCTTTGTCTTCAGATTATTGTGTTTATCCTTTTTCTCCTTATACAGACTTATTTTCATATCCTATTTCCAACTGTCCCTGGGCAGGGAGTGAGATTAAACCTACCCAGAATCCTGACAGTTTCTAAGCTTTCCCACGCTACTAAATATATCATGTAAAGTTCTGGCTATCAAATCAATGCAGGGAAATTAAGTACAATCTGCACATGGTGAAATCTGAAGTTATTTTTCAGCTCTTTAATCTGCGCAGTCATGTGTTAAATCTAAAACTGAAAAGAAAAATAGCATTCAGGAAAGCTTTGTATTGTTGAAGCGACATGGCTTGTCTTTTCTGCAATAAATGTTTTACCCTTCTGCTTACAAGATACCAGGCCAAGAGTGCACCCTTGGCCTGGTATATGCCAGGATGAATTGATTTTGATGCGCAGGAGTTACGGCATACCGGGCTAGCCAGTCTAGATGGCCTAATATGGCGAACCTGGAAGAAGAGCAGGAGAAGAGGTTGGCACCTAGATGTTTAGTTCTACTTCAAAGTGTCCCTTGCCAATCCTTTAAGCAAGGCTTTAGCCTTTTTGCATACTTTCCCTAATATTAATCTCCCTTACCTTTTTTACACAGTCACAAGGGAGGGCCCCTCCCTTCCAGTTTTTTTATAGCTAGGTGAGGACGATGTACTCCAGCAGGCTCCTGGGATACTTGCATATCCTGCGCGCATGCGCCATGGCATCAGAGCACCATCTGTCTTACTGGTTCCAGTACCCAACCCCCCAATGATGTGCCTGCAAGAACCAGGAAGAGACTGCCGACTCCTGATCATGTCAGAGATGAAGATGGCGGTTTGGGACCTGGTGGACTGTAGCAGGGCAGCGGATTACTACAGAATGCTGCTGGATTTTCCAAGTGTGTTGATTGAGCATTACACCGAAAACCAGGTGGAAGGGAGTGAAGTTCCACTTTATGGTATACTTTAACAGTACCTGTGCACTATATAAAAATTGACTTTACATTTGGAAGGTGGGTCAGCGAATATGGGGGGGGGGGGGGGGGGGGTAATTATTTCAGCCAATTGGCAAACAAAGAATGTCATTGTATTGGGCTGACTAGCTGTACACAGGAATTGCAGTAACGGTAAAGGTAGCTGCTATATAGGGATTGCTAGAGAACTGTGACAAGAGAGGGAGCAATGAAAAAATGTAGCTGCCTCCCTGCACAGGTACTGTTAGATGAGATTGCAAATATAATGACAAAAGTCACTTTAAATTGTGAGAATCATTAGAACTGGCTGGATTGTGTTTTAAAAAATAAATACATAAATAAAAATCTCCTTAACGTGTCAACATCCAGCAAGAAGAACGTCCAATCAGACAGATCCTGTATTTGGGAGACCTCCTGGAAACTTGTCACTTTCAGTCTTTTTGGGTAAGTGTTCTTTCCATATAAAATTCTGGATTGGTTTAGATTGTAAGCTCCACAAGCAGAGCTTCTCTATTGAACTGTGTTGTAATTGTATTGTTTACCTTTTGTATGGTAAAGTACTGAGCAAACTGTTGGCACTATATAACGCCTGTATAATTATAATTTGGTTTACAAAGCAATTTGTATGGAAGTTAGTGCAAACAACTGGAAGGACATGTCAGGTTTTCCTTGTAAGGTTACCTTTTCCGAACATCAGAAGTTGGCATATCACCGAAAACATTCTAATTGGTAGCTATGGAGTAACAGACAGTGTTTTTTTTTTTTTTTGTTTTTTTTTTATTTGTTTTCTTTTTATCTTGCACACCTTGAAAAATGAGGATGTAATATGGGCAGTTTTGATATTTACAGACATATTCAGTAAAGTATTACAATAAATCAATACGTGTAATAATCTCCCATACTGCAGCAAACCTATTCCCAATTATGTTATCAGCAGCCCACGCACACTGTTGTGTTTCACACCACTGTTAAGTCCTGGTTTACACTGATGCGGTGCGAGAAACGCAGTGATTCCTATGCGTTTCCCTCACCAAATAGCAATCGCACTGTGTTCATGTGATTTGATGACCAATCAGATTTTAGTTTCTTTTAAACAAGTCGGTGAAATTCTGGTTGCAGTTAAGAGGCTTTGGTGCTATGTCTCATTGTAAATAGGTGTTAAACTTTCCTAGCATACATTGTTATGATGGTGTAAGGTTCAGTTTTCGGTATCAAATTCAGGCTAAAGGCTATGTGTATGGGGTATGAGATAAGCTTAGGGGATACATTTAAAGTTAAATTAAACCTGTGCTCAAAGATGCATACAAGCTGTTATTGCTGGCAGGAAAATGATAGTTGGGTTGGAAAATTAGTTACCTGGTTGTCTCTTACTTTAATCACTGACATAGAACAAGCATGCTGCAAGTGACTCAGAGAATGCTGCAGCCAGCATTTTTTGGAAGAGGTCAGGAGTTGCTATACATTTTTTGTTTTATGTTTCTTTTCCTTCTCAGGAGTGATTTTGAAAGAAGCATTACCGCAATTTACAAATCTTTGTTGACTCCCTCCATTGAACCAAGTGCTTGGTCCTGTTCAGATCCATAGCTGCATTTTGCATAATAGTACATCTTTTTTTCTGTTCTGTGCTATAGCTCCACCCCAGGCTGAAGCCCAATTTATTCCTTCCCTGTGTGGTGTGAAGTGCCTCCAAGTGAATAGTGCAGCAATGCTCTTTTGTCTCACAGAATGGCCACATTGTACAGAGGTTCCCTAATGCTATGCATGTGTATGAAAATGTATGCAGACAGAGACCACTGATACTTAAAATTTAGGAAGTGAACCCCTGAAAGAGGTTACCAGTGTATTTGAATATAGGGATGGGCTCAGACGTGTTTGGACCGTAATCCCAACCTACCTGAGCAATCCCGCCTGGAAGCCCTCACTGCACGCCGCCAATCATAGGCAGTGAGGCATTTCTCGGCCCGCAGCTGCCCACAAAACACACGCTGCACGTGATTGGCAGTGTGCAGTGATAGCTTCCTGGTGGGATTGGGACTACGAACCAAACACGCCTGAACCCATCCCTATTTGAATGTTCTCTGCACATTTTATTTAATTAATTCTGACTAAATCGTGCATTTTGTCTCCCCAGCAAGCGTTGGATGAGAATCTTGATCTCCTTGATGGTATCGCTGGCTTTGAGGACTCTGTGAGAAAATGTAAGTAAACCGTATACAGTATATGGTATATGCATTGGTATTCGCTTTAGCTTTTTTTTTTTTTTTTCCCCCCTTTCACTACTTTGGACTGGTTGACAAATATCCCAGCAATGCCACGGATCTGCCACCTCTTAAAGTGGTTGTATACCCGCTGTCTTTTTTTTTTTTTTTTTTTTTTTTTCTACACCTGCAAGGGAAAAGGCATAATGAGCTAGTATGCACCGCATACTAGCTCATTATGAGATACTTACCTTTAGAACGAGGCGCCGGCATCTCACCTGGTCCACGCCGAGGGAGCTGACATCTCCCCTCGGCGTGTCTTCTGTGAGTGGCCGGAACCGCGATGTCACTCCTGCGCATGCGCGCGGGAGACTTCTGCCCGGCAAGCTCCGGAGTTTGCCGGGCTGTCAGCCGAGAATCCCCTGTGTGCATGCGCCGCTGCAGTCAGCGGCTCATTGTGAGGGGAATATCTCCTAAACCTTACAGGTTTAGGAGATATTTTTTTTTACCTACAGGTAAGCCTTTTTATAGGCTTACCTGTAGGTAAAGGTATACAACCACTTTAAGTTCTCTGAGAAATCTGGCTTTCTGTGACCACTAGAAGGACTTGGTCTCATACTACATAGCCTAATGTACACCTGATAACACTTTAACTCTTGTATTTTTAAAGTAAATCTGTAGGGTAGAAAGACGGGAGAATTGTGAAAAAAAAAAAAAAGACAGGAGCTGCCACTTCTTACAGGTGGTGGCTTCAAGGTTGTCATCTTGACCACTATCTGGTGAGTTTCTCTCCTTAATGTGGTTGTAAACCACAGTGTGCCTTTTTTTTTTTTTTTTTTTGCAATGTAAACCCATAATGTACTAGTATGCATCGCATACCTGAAAAATAAGCCTTCCAGGGAGGCACTGTCATTGCTGGAGGCCACTTTCTTCACCCGTCTTCCTTCTGGGTCTGCGGACTCCGGCTGTGTGACTGGCCAGACCCGTGATGATGTCACTCCCGCGCATGCGCGGGGGAGCCGCCTTTTATGGCACAGGATTCTGAAGGAACGGCCTACTTGTACATTCACATCAGTCTCTGCCCTCAAGGAGCTTAAAATGTGAGGTCCCTAACTTGCATTCATACATACACATTCTAGGTCCAATTTAGGCAGGAGCCATTTAACCTATCAGCATGTCTTTGGAGTGTGAGAGAAAATCAAACCCACGCAGGCGTGTGGTAGTGCCGTGGTTGGGATTCAATCCAACAACCCTAGTGCTGCTAGGCTGAATTGCTAACTACTTAGGCACTGTGCTGCCCAGTTCAAACTTTTCACAATTTACTAGCTGCATGCTTTGTCCAGGTGAGTTATAACAAAGGCCTCAGGACCTTTATCTTTAAAAACTGCTCAGCTGCAGAACCACATTTTTTATCCTAACATTTTCCTTTTATGCATGGGACCCATGAATTGGGACCCTAAGTTGTAGGGTTTGTTCAGGAAGATTGAGCATGCTGGGCAGTAAATCTGTCAGCTGGGTTATAGGTTGTCCTGTTATCCTAATGATTTTCTTCTTCTGTATTTATTGTAGTCATCTGCCATGTTGTGGGGATCACATACCAGCACATAGACCGGTGGCTTTTGGCTGAGATGCTTGGAGATTTGTCAGGTATGTTATTCAAATCTTATATCAAATATATATGTGTTCGTAAACCTGAGTTGTCAAAGTAAAGCAGAAATAATGCATGAATGTTCCAAGTCTGAAGCTTCTTGCGTGTCCTCCAGTCTTCTTGGAGGACTAAAGTCGACCATAGATGGTGCAATTTTCTTTCCTGCAACCACGGGTTGCAAGAAAGAAAATCATTTAATTTCCCCATCAACACAGTCATTGTTGATGGGGGTATCCATCCCGCGGAGCTATTGTGTTCTGGTGGGGGAGAGGGGTTACCGGGAGCCATCCCTGCTGGGGAAAACACAGTGATTATTGCTAGCGGCTATAGCCACTGGCATTAATTGCATGAAAAATTCTACAGGCTAGCTGTACCCAAGTTGATCGATTGAACCGGCAAGATTCGTACCATCTATGGCCGGCTTAAGGATAAGTATTCTAACAGTGATGAGGCATCCTGTATGCAGCCTAAACAAGTTTTGTCCTAAGTGCCTGAAGAATGTTAAGATGACAACGTTGTACATTGTAATAATCTGATTCGTTTACTGGCATTAGATTTTTTCCCCCGAGACCACAAGGCGTTTTCTCTGTGGCAATCTGCTTTAATTCCTGTGTCTTCTTTTTGTCAGAGCCCCAGCTTAGAGTATGGATGAGCAAATACGGCTGGACAGAAGCAGAGAATGGCAAGATCTTCATCTGTAACCAGGAGGAGAACATCAAACCCAAAAACATTGTGGAAAAGATTGACTTTGATAGTAGGTTTGCCTAATGTTATACTGCACCTTACCCAACACTCTCTAGAGTGAGAACATTCAGAGGCTTCAGCATGTAAGGAAGGCATGTACAAAGGTTTTCCTTTGTCCCTGTTTGGAGAACTATATAAAGAAAAAGTAGAGTCAAAGCCAGCGGCGGCCTGTCCAAACGGGGCACAGGTGCGCCGCCCCCATAATCCATGCGCCTGGCCCCTAATTTATATGCAGGGCGCTGGACGCATGGATTCCAATGGGTTTTTTTTTTGTTTTTTTTTGAAGCACGTGATTAGAGTCTGAGGCTCTAATTTGCTTCACTAAAGCAAGGGGGTACAACCTTGTGAGCTGCCAAACTACTCCCCTAAAATAAAAATCTAAAATAAAATAAAAGTAAAGTAAATATAAATTAAAACTAAAAAAACAGCTGCCAGCACTTCCCACGCTTCCCCAAATGTGACAATGCAAACTGATATATCAAATGTGCAGAGCTTAAATAGCTATATAACTAATATACATGTGTAACACAAATACAACAAATAACCAGAAAATATATCCTGTGATGCAAGGGTAATTAATAAATGTTCAGGCTCAGGAAGCAGGTCCTGAGACCCGATTGGGCAAGAGGAGAAGCAATCCTATTGGCTGCCGAGGAGGGAGCAGACGCAGGGGGAAGTCCGCCGCCCGGAGGAAGCCCGCGACCTAGATTGGTTAAGTGCAGACCAGCCACCACTTTGGCCCTAGTTCTCCTCTAGATTACAGGAGTGCACAGATGTTTGGCAGCTGGCTCAGCCACTCCACCCCCTTCACAGTCCAGCGCTCCAGTGAGCGCTGGAGGAGCTGAGAGCTGAAGACTGACAGACTCACTGAAGACCTAGAACTGATTAGCAGTCTTTGATTGCACAGTTCTCAGGCTTAGAGGTGGCAGGGGACAGATGCAGCATCAGGCCAATGCTGCATCCACCTAGGTGAATATAATTGTTTGTGTTATTAAATTCTCACAGTTTTCTTTTAAGGTAGTGGAGATACATTCATATACTGCTATGATTAGGGCCAGGATTGATCAAAATGCATCAGTGTGGATTATGATGGTTTTATACATGTTGTGGTAATAAAGGAAGAACTAATTCTCTACTATGCAAGCAGATATTATGCTTAATCTCAAATTGGGCAGAAGTTGAAATCTCATTTACAACTTGGGCCTATGGTCCAAGGGTCTTGACAGGGATAAATTTGAAGGCTAACACGGGTGTCTTTTATCTGCACTTCAGCACTGTTAATGCTTTAAATCAGGTTAACTTTAGTATTAAAGTGTTTCTAAAGGCAAAAAATTATAATTAACATGTTATACTCCCTGCTCTGTGAAATGTTATTGCACAGAGCGGCCCTGAACCTCCTCTTCTGGGGTCCCCCACCAGCAAACTTGGCTGCTCCTTTTCTCTTTGCCCCCATAGTATGTGGCTTGCTATGGTGACAGACATGGGGGGCTCGCTCCTGAGCCAAGCTGTGTGTTTCCATAGATTGGCAGGAGCCAATTGCTCTGACTGATCTCAAAGTAGTGTAGTGAGAGCAGGGAGACAGGAAAGATAACCGTCAGCCAAGCACAGCACTGGATTGATTTAGAAGGTACGTGTTTGGTGTGTGGGGGGAGAAGGTGGGTCACAGCAAGTGGCAAAATGTTTTTTACCTTAATACAGGGAATTAATATAAAAAACTTTTTAGATTTAGAACCACTTTAACCTAAAGAACAGTCTAAGGCCTCATTCATGTTTACTTCTTGCTGATTACCACAAGAGATAAAAGGGAAACAACTAGAGCAGGGATGTGCAATTAGCGGACCTCCAGCTGTTGCAGAACTACAAGTCCCATGATGCATAGCAAGACTCTGACAGCCACAAGCATGACACCCAGAGGCAGAGAGTCATGATGGGACTTGTAGTTTTGCAACAGCTGGAGGTCCACTAATTGCATATCACTGGACTAGAGGAATAAGTGTGGAAAGGATTGTTAATGTTGGATTTTACTGGATGGCCTCAGGATATGTTAATGCACATGCAAATACAGAAATAAACGGCCAGTTATATTAAGTGTGTTTGACCATGTTTTGCTTGTTCAAAATCTTCATTTACTAAAGGCATGGTTTTTTTTGTTTTTTTTTTTTTCTCCTTGCAGGTGTATCTGGAATTATGGCATCCTCTCAATGATAATCTTTCCTAAGAAAATACAACTTATTTTATGTACAGAGTATTTGCCACATCAAATAATAAAATGTTAAATTGGTCCTTTCTTGTCTAATGCTTTCCCAACTTTATTGACATCCTAGAACATGGACGTTCAACCTGTGGCCCTCCGGCTGTTGCAGAACTACAAGTCCCATGAAGCATTGCAAGGCTGACAGTTACAAGCATGACTCCAAAAGGACAGGGGCATGTAGTTTCACAACAGCTGGAGGGCAACAGGTTGGGCACCCATGTCCTAAAATGTTACTTTGGTAAAATGTCCATATAATATTATAATTTTGAATGTTGGAACTATATCCAACACAAGTAAAGGTTGAATGATGCACATGGTTTACAATAAAGTACCAAAAGCAAATTGCACATCTGCCTACCTTCCACCTTAGTACTTGTGACGTATTTATTTCAGAGTAAGCAAAGATCTAATTCATTATGCAAGTAGGAATTATGCTAAAAAGCGGAACTTTACCAATAACCACATGATAAAAAATAATGTTCTTTAGCAAAGAATATTCCTCAATAATAATTATGCTACCAAATTGAGTGTGTAAATTGCCTCCAGCATTGCTCCTGATTCTTCTTGCTGGAGGCTGCCATTTTTCTGAAGCCCAGAGTCCCTGAATAGAAAAGAAGTAAATCGTAAAACAGAACTAAACAGAGTTTAACAGTTTCAAAAAAAGTTACATTGCTGGGAATGCTAACTGTCACATTTTGCTTGTTTCCTAAACCAAACTGTTCAGCCATCAAATGGCTGGTGTCATAACTGATCACATGTGCCGCACCATGACCGTTGCGGATCAAACAGAAGCTGTAAAGGGATAAGGAGGGTTTAACTTCCCTTTTAAAATGGTTGTTACCATACAGAACCCTTTCACTGGTAGCCCCTCTTTATCTGGCGATGACTCACAGTATAAGTGTTTGTTTAAATCTATGCCTCGAAATACCTTTTTTTTTTTTTTTTTTTTTTCAGGTATCTTCAGGCCGGTCATGTGACTCCCGGTCGCTCCCCTACTACGATCCAGGGCTACAGCGAGAGGGGCCCAGATCTCCCTCTAACGTCAGCCGGAGGTCACGTGACCGTCATGCTGGCTGCTCAGCCCCTCCCACTGTAGCCCTGAATCGTAGTAGGAGAGCGGCTGGGAATCATGTGACCGGCCTGAAGATACCTGGGGAAAAAAGGTATTTAGAGGCAAAGATTTAAACAAACACTTATACTGTGAGTTGTTGCCAAATAAAGGAGAGGGGCTGCCAGTGGAATTTTGTAAAGTTTTATGTACTACAAATAGCAGCAGGGGGGTGTAGACGGTTAACACAGACACAGGAGCTGACTGGCAGGGGGGGAGAGGATGACGGAGCAGGGCTGCGGATAATGGAGGCACGTAAACTGGCCAAGGTGTCAGGGTTCAGAAGCCATGATAAACCGTGATAGTTTACAGGGGGGAGGGCAGGATCACCAGGTTTTTTACAGTTTAAAGAGGGGCAGATTAGACGGCATAAGCACTGTTGTTTAATCTGCTATAAGGGAACAGGAGATCCTTCTTCCTTCCTCCTTTTTTTTTTTTTTTTTTGGTTACAAACACTTTAAAGCTGTCAGCGACTGGCCTCTACAAACTCAATAGAAAATGGAGAGCAACTGAGCATGTGCAGAGCAGCGTGAGACAGAGTAGTACTGGTGTTTAAGCAGCATAGACTTTTATTTTTAATGTTTTACATAGCTATACCCACAAAGGGGGCCAGCCTGAAGTGATCTAGCAGGACTTAATTTTCTGACTAAAGTTCCACTTGAAGTAAACAAGTTACACACAGAGCATGTGAAGAAATATGCCTATGCAAAGGTTTTTCTAAAAATAAATCCGCTTGTCGAAATGATTTTTAGGCCTAGTGGCTGGCACTTCTGCCTAGCAGCACTAGGGTTGTTGGTTCGAATCCCAACCTTGGCACAAACTAGTAGTTTGAATGTGTCCCCTCTGCCTGCGTGGGTTTCCACCGGGTACTCCGGTTTCCTCCCACACCCCAAGGACATGCTGGAAGTTTTATTGGCCCTAGTATGTATATGTATAAATGTGAGATAGGGATCTTGGATTAAGCTCCTTGAGGGCAGGGACTGATGTGAATGCGCAATATATATGTAAAGAGATGTGTAAATTGACAGCACTTTAGAAGTACTTATAATAGGCAGCTGAATCTGTTTTTAAATCTTGTCTTTTTCCAGTAAAAAGTTTTAGCTGAGTTCTGAAACAACCCATCATATTAGAGGACCAGTGGAAGGAGGCAGGATGTGAAGGGGCCAAGCTTTTGCTTTTTACAGAAAAAGTAGAAATTAGCATTTGTATATTCTACCCATTTCTGTGGGTTTCATCACTGACAGGGCTTCCATCTTCACCTGGTCTTCCTTCCAGGTTCTTGGGCTCTAGCAGTTTGAATGGCCGAACTGCGATGACGTCACAACCGCAGCACAGCTCTCACTTCACAGTGCAGTACACAAGCATTGGTGACGTGATCATCTGAAAAAAATGTAAATGTCTCCTAAACGGTGCATGTTTAGGAGATATTCATTATACCTACAGCTTTATAAGCTTACCTATAGGTACAAGTGACCAAGCGGTGTGTACTACTGCTTTAATGGAAGTGCAGACTGTCACTTGAAAAAGGTGCAAGCAGGTTTTCAGCAAGGCATACTGGCAGCTTGTTTAAAGTGACAGCACGTCCAGATCTGTGTTTAACCTCCCTATACTTGGGCCTCTTATATAAAGTAAAACCTATGTGGACAAGATCTGGTTAGGCCTTCTGATGTGAGTCAATCACAGCATGCCTTTAGGGATGGCTTGCATTTTAGATTGGTTTACCATCTGTGCATGTTTAAATCTTTCTAAATTGTGTAGACTAGAGTAATGTAGGCAATGCATGGCAAAAACCTTTAGTAAATGCCATTAACTGCACCTGCGCTGAGGGTAAAAGCTTGTTAATTTTTAATTGGTTCAATTTGTGTTGCTAACATACTGTACCCCTACAGGCACACATGTTGACCGTTGAACAATGATAAAAAAGAAAAAAAGATTTTATTACCTTTTTAAAATGTGCAAAACCATGCAGCATTCTTAAGTTTACAATTTTGTTGTTTTAAAATTTAGTGGTTGAAAACATGACGTGGAATTTATTTACACCAAGTCTTTGAAAAAAAGCAGGGCTTTGCTTCAGCGTGGGGAACGCACTTCCAGGACTGTATATGTAATGGCAAGGGGTTCGCTTATGGGTCTATTGATGCTCACTGCTGGGGGACCTTTCCTAGCTGTAGGAGATCTATTTTTGTAGGGGGGTCTAATTGATGCTGGTGGGGAACCTATTGCTTGGGGTGGGTCTTATATTGCTGGAGGGGGGTTTGTTGTTGCTGGGAGAGATCTACTGTTGAGGGAGGGGTCTATTATTGCTGGCTGTGGGGAGATCTGTTGTTGCTGCCAGGAGTCTATTGGTGCTGGGGGTCCACTGCTGTAAGGGAATCTATTATTACTGGCTGCAGGGGGCAGAGAAAAGGGGTGAATCCGAAAAGGGGGGTTCCTGCACCTATCCTCTGAGGGGGAAAAAAAAACCCTGAATAAAAGACATCATATATACAATTGTTTTAAATGACCCTCAAATATCGAAAATACAGGAGCAAGACATCTGTGACTTTCACTGTTTAAAACCGCTTACCTGTTTATATGTATTGAAGTGTGGTAAACACATGGGAGTGAATGGGCTCTAACAACCTCCAAGGCGATTTTAATTCCTTCATCCACTTGCTGAAATTAGCCAAGATCTACAGAAGAGGTTTTTAGTAGCTCAATTGTGCTACCAGTATTGGGAATGTATTGCTAGTAGTAATCTGCACACTATCGTGCAGTAAATCTTTTGTAGTAGCCAATTGCACATTCTGGGTAATTCATATAGTATGTCTACGACACTGGTATTTTGTTGCATTTCCACATGACAAATGTCAGTGTTTCCCCAAAATTTAACTACCTGTTGGAAACGAGTATATGAATTCAGGGCAAGAACTGCCATTTGTCTTGCAGAGGTGCACAGAGGTCGGAATCTCCATACGGACACCCCAAACTCTGTGCAGCTGAGCTCCCTTCCCATTGCTGCAGCTGTCGCGCAGATAGCGCAGCGGTTTTGTAGCTGGGTGGGTGGAGCCTGATGGGCATTAATACACTAGTTCCCCATCAGGTCCACTCCCTGTGGATTTTATAGCTAATAGACGGACTAATGTTGGCTATGGAATCAGCACACTGTTTGCTGTCAATCAGAAGGAAAGATTAAATGTGATGGGGGCGCTAGTCCCTTAACTTTCAATCAGGCTCCGCCCACTGTCTGCACCTGTGAAGCTGACAGCGTTCTCGACAGCCAGTGATGGGAATGGTGGAGCTAGCAGTGGCAAACATGTCACCCTGCTACAAAATATACAGAAACGGGCATTCTGCCTGTTTCTGTACACCAACTTAGAGTTGGGCTTAAAGGAGAAGTAAGGCCAAAGCTCTTTTGTGTACTTAGTTCTGCACTCCTGTGACCCGTATTCAGCCGACAGCAGGATAAAGTTGGCGGATGTCACTCTGCCAGTCCTGACTCTGTCTGTATCCACCCAAATGTCTGAGCAGCAGCTGGCTTTCAGGTCACTGCTGCAAGCCTGAGCCAGCAGCTCCTGTCCTCTGTACAGCCTGGCGCTTCAGTGAGGGCTAGAGGGTCAGAGCACTGAACTGTGACTGACAGTCATCGCTCTGAGCTCAGAGAAGACCAAGAATTGAGCGATCAGCTGTCTTTGATTGCTCTGTTTTTCGGTCTTAGAAGCGGCTGGGCTTCGGACCAATGCTGCAGCCACCCAGGTGAGTATGTTGTGTTTTTTTTTTTTTTAAATCCCACACTTCTCATTTAATTACCTCCACCTTTGTTACCTATGAACTCGAGGTAATTCTTTTTGGATTAAGTGCAGTCATGGCACCAATTTCTAAAAGTTGCACTGTTGACATCTGCCTGAATTTTTTGCACGTTTCGGTAAAGCTACAAAAACTGATGGAAGGGCTTTTTAAAGAGCACTACCGCCAGAAAAGTGGTGCAATGGTTTATTAAGTTCCTCCCCATTGTTTTTCAGATTGAGGTCATGGAAGACTAATTGCTTATACAGGCGGCCCCCGGGTTACAAACAAGTTAGGGACTGACGGTTTGTTCTTAAAGTGGTGTTCCGGCCGAAATTTTACTTTTTAAATAAAAATACCCCTATAATACACAAGCTTAATGTATTCTAGTAAAGTTAGTCTGTAACCTAAGGTCTGTTTCGTTAGTTTATAGCAGTAGTTTGCTATTTTATAAACTTACAGCAGGCCGTGGCCATCTTAAGTGTGGGCATCTGAAGCCAGACTGTATTTCTTCCTGGATCTCATCCTTGCAGATCTCGCACATGCTCAGTGCAGCACAAGCAGTGTAATAGGTTTCAGGTCAGGTTTCCATAGAGCATCAGCAGTTTGAGGAAGTTGCCGCCCCTTCCCAGAAGGCATTGCAAACAGGAAATGATGCCATGGGCCGCGGCCAGGGAGATGGAAGTGAAAAATGAATACAGCAGATATACAGTAGGTGCTGAGAAAAAAAATAAAATATCCAATTTGTTTACAGTGCACAGTTTAGTGAGGGATGCTGAAGAGTTGTAAAAGTGGGTGGAACTCCACTTTAAGTTGAATCTGTTTGTAAGTCGGAACAGGTAAATTTTTTTTAAGTGTAGCGAAAGCCAAAAAAACTATTTTTAAGCTTTTTGGATAGCATAGGGAAGGGTTATCACCCCTGTACCATTTGTTTTGCTGTCTGTGCCCCTATTCAGAAGATTTCACCTCCCTTTCTGTCCCAATGACAATTGGATTTTGAAATTTTTGGGTTGTTGTGGAAACAAGAATTGGTGATAAAGCATCAGTGGATGTACCTTTTCCCCATAATAGCTCTTACAGGAGTGAATTTCCCTTCCTAGGGGTAGATTTCCTCTTACTTCCTGTTGTCTCCCTTCATTTGTAAGTAGGAGTCATACAGTGCCTTGAAAAAGTATTCATACCCCTTGAAATTTTCTACATTTAGTCATGTTACAACCAAAAACGTAAATGTATTTTATTGGGATTTTATGTGATAGAGCAACACAAAGTGGAACATGATTGTGAAGTGGAAGGGAAATGATTTAATCTTTTTTTTTTTTTTTTTTTTTTACAAATATCTGAAAAAGTGTGGCGTTCATTTGTATGTAGCCCTCCTGAGTCAATACTTTTGTAGAACCACCTTTCGCTGCAATTACAGCTGCAAGTCTTTTTGGGGATGTCTCTACCAGCTTTGCACATCTAGAGTGACATTTTTTTGCCCATTATTTTTTGCAAAATAACTCAAGCTCTGTCAGATTGGATGGAGAGCGTCTGTGAACAGCAATTTTCAAGTCTTGCCACAGATTCTCAATTTGATTTAGGTCTGGACTTTGGGTCATTCTAACACATGAATATGTCTTGATCTTAACCATTCCATTGTAGCTCTGGCTGTATGTTGTCCTGCTGGAAGGTGAACCTCCGCCCCAGTCTCAAGTCTTTTGTAGACTCTAAGATTGCCCTGTATTTGGCTCCATCCATCTTCCCATCAGCTCTGACCAGCATCCCTGTACCTGCTGGAAAAAAGCATGCTGCCACCACCATGTTTCACAGTGGGGATGGTGTGTTCAGGGTGAGTTTTCTGTCACACATTGCATTTTGCTTTTTAGGCCAAAAAGTTAAATTTTGGTCTCATCTGACCAGAGCACCTTCTTCCACATTTGCTGTGTCCCCCACATGGCTTCTTGCAAACGGGACTTCTTATGGCTTTCTTCTTGTCACTCTTCCATAAAGGCCAGATTTGTGGAGTGCCCTGTGGACAGATTCTCCCACCTGAGCTGTGGATCTCTGCAGCTCCTCCAGAGTTACCATGGGCCTCTTGGCTGCTTCTCTGATTAATACTCTCCTTGCCCGGCCTGTCCGTTTAGGTGGACGGCCATGTCTTGGTAGGTTTTCAGTTGTGCCATACTCTTTCCTTTTTCAGATTATGGATTGAACAGTGGTCCGTGAGAGGTTCAAAGCTTGGGATATTTTTTTTATAACCTAACCCTGCTTTAAACTTCTCTACAACTTTATCCCTGACCTGTCTGTTTTGTTCCTTGGCCTTCATTAGCCAACCTGTCTGCAACAAAAGATCACAGCACCACTTGGAACATCGCAGTGCATAAAAAATTCTGATACAACGTTTGACTGCTGAGTTTGCGTTTTTCTATGGGGAGGATCACTCATTGGTGTCAGAGATTTTCTAGCATCCTTACAAGATTGGCTCAACATTTTATTGAATCTGTAACATCATAAAATTCAGAGTGTGTATTAGGAATACTGAAGTGATGGCAAAGCTACAATGAAAGTACAACATTTGCTGGGCTTAGTTCAGACCACATGTGTGTAAAGACGTAATAAAAACTGGGTTCTCTATTACTGGTTTATATAGCATGATAAATCTGTGGTCTGTCAGTCCAATGACGAGTGTTATTAAAGCTGTTTTCTTTTTACGAATGGATTATAGCCGTACATGTTATTCAGGAGACTCCCCCATCCAAACTAAACAGCATATATGGAAGAATTTCCCCTGTTGGCTTTGTATTCTGACAGCCATTACACTTGCAGCTGTCAGAATACTTGAATAACAACTGCATCTAATTGGCTGCAATCCCTGCTTGGCTGAGAATTTTTAGCCAGTGACTTTGATTTTAAAGGCTATGTTCACCTTTGGAACATGTTCCAGCTGCTGCCCCCCCCCCACTCCCTGTGACAGCAGGCGGGAGATCTTCACTACTCCCCCCCCCCCTCCAGCCGCTATCACAATTTAAAAACAGCGCACCTAGGCAGGGCTCTGCCCAAACTGCCACATCATTCATTCAGTTTCCTGTGAATAAATGCCTACAAGTACCACCAGCCATTGCGGCAGAGGGTTCTCAATAAACTTTGAGGGTGCTGGTGAGCACTCTCGTAGTTCATTGTTTCTTTCTGCAATTCAGTATCTGCCTGCCTGGATTGGAGGTGCGAGCAGACAGTGTACTGAGAATCTGCAGGATCCAGGCATTGCACCTGCGATCTGCTGATTGCGGGTTTGATGCCTTACAGACTGTAGCGTAAAAAAAATAATAAATGCAAGTTTTTTTTTAACCTGCAAAAAGATGTGCATTTATAATTTTTTTTTAAAGGGTGAACTTTGCCTTTAAAGAGGAATTAAACCCTGATGGGTTTTACTTCCTCTTTTTCCCCCTGCAAAGTAAAAGCATAATGGGCTAGTATGAATGGTATACTAGCCCATTATGTGGCACTTACCTGCAAACGAAGCCCGCGATGTCCCTGCTGGTGGCCACATCCATCTTCGCCCCTCTTCCTTCCGGGGGGCCGCGGACTCTGGCTTTGTGGACTGGCCAGAGCCATGTGACGCATGCGGTGGTGAGGTCCGTTTATTCACAGCGCATGTGCCGATGACATCATCGGTGCACTACAAGGTAAATATCTCTAAAACGGTGCACATTTAGGAGATCTTTCCACTACCTATAGGTAAGCCTTATTCTAGGCTTACCTATAGGTAAAAGTGACAATTGGGGGTTTACAACCTCCTTTAGGATCAAAGTTTATCTAGTCAGGTAGTGCTAATTGGGTCAAATCAAGCATGGCTCACATTTTGTCAGAACTGGAGCTGTGTATTGGTGGCATAAAAGTGTAACCCATATGTTAAAATATTTACCTTCAGCCCCCTGTGGAGATCGGTAACATGTGGCTCTACCTGACCTGTCCAGCCTTTGCACAAAAAAGTCTTGGCGACTTACAGCTTATGCACACCGATCACTTTGCATTCAATAACTGGGGCCATACTTATGGCCATTCCAGCCATAGGAAT
The DNA here is from genome assembly GCA_037952925.1 of Lithobates clamitans. Classification (NCBI taxonomy): domain Eukaryota; kingdom Metazoa; phylum Chordata; class Amphibia; order Anura; family Ranidae; genus Lithobates; species Lithobates clamitans. Next base: position 785,571 of record JBBGZY010001573.1, on the reverse strand, counting down.
AACTAAGGCCCAGGGCCCAGGACCAGGATGTGTCCGGTGCAAAAACTGCACAGCACTGGGTAAATATCTCCATCTCTTCAGCTTTGTGTGCAAGATTTCTTTAACCACCTGACCACTGGGCACTTAAACCCTCTTCCTAACCGGATCAATTTTCAGCTTTCGGTGTTCTCACATTTTGAATGACAATTACTCAGTCATGCAACACTGTACCTATATGAAATTTGTGTCCTTTTTTTCACACAAATAGAGATTTCTTTTGGTGGTATTTAATCACCTCTGGGTTTTTTATTTTTTGCGCTATAAAAGAAAAAAGACCGAAAATTCTGTAAAAAAAATGCATTTTTCTTAGTTTCCGTTATAAAAATGTTGCTAATTAGTCATTTTTCTTCATAAATTTTGGCCAAAATTTATACTGCTACATTTCTTTGGTAAAAATAACCCAAATTGGTGTATATTATTTGGTCTGTGTGAAAGTTATAGCCTCGGTTCACACCAGAGGCGGCACGACTTGCAGGTCGCCTCACCGAGGCAACCTGCACACGACTGCCCGGGCGACTTGCAAAACGACTTCTGTATAGAAGTCTATGCAAGTCGCCCCAAGTCGCCCCCGAAGTCAAGCAGGAACCTTTTTCTAAGTCGGAGCAACTTGCGTCGCTCCCCTTAGAACGGTTCCATTGTACTGAAAGGGACGCTACTTGTCAGGCGACCTAGGTCGTCTGACAAGTCGTCCCAGTGTGAACCGAGGCTCAGAGTCCACAAGCTATGGTGCCAATCTGTGAAAATTGACCACACCTGATGTCCTGACTGCCTGATCTCATTTCTTGAGACCCTAACAAGCCAGGAAAGTACAAATACCCCTCAAATGACCCCTTTTTGGAAAGTAGACATTCCAAGGTATTTAGTAAGGTATTTAGTAAGAGGCATGGTGAGTTTTTTGAAGTTGTAATTTTTTCCCACAATTCTTTGCAAAATCAAGATTTTTTTTTTTTCACAAAATTGTTATATTAGCAGGTTATTTCTCACACACAGCATGTGCATAGCACATATTACACCCCAAAACACATTCTGCTACTCCCCCTGAGTACGACGATACCACATGTGTGAGACTTTTACACATCGTGACCACATACAGAGGTGCAACATGCAGGGAGCACTGTCAGGCGTTCTTGGAGCATAAATTATACATATAATTTCTTGACTACCTCTTATACTTTTGAAGGCCCTGGAGCACCAGGACAATGGAAACGCCCCAAAAATGACCCAATTTTGGAAAGAAAACACAACGTATAATCTATGAGGCATATCGAGTCTTTTGAACATGTAATTTTTTTCTACAAGTTTCTGGAAAATGTGTAAAGAAAATAAAAACACATTTTTTTTTTTTTACACAAAGTTGTCCATTTATACAATATTTCTAACACATAGCATGTACATACCAAAAATGACACCCCAAAATAGATTCTCCTACTCCTCCCGAGTATGGCGATACCACATGTGAGACTTTTACACAGCCTGGCCACATAGAGAGGCCCAACATGCAGGGAGCATCGTCAGGCGTTCTAGGGGCATAAATGTCAAATCTAATTTGACTACCTATTACACTTTTGTGAGGCACTCTAGTGGCATGGATGTGGCATGGATGCGAACTGATGTGGCATGGATGAGCATAATGGGGATGGATGAGCCATGGATGGGGATGGCTGAGTATGGATGGGATGACTGAGCATGACTGAGTATGGCTGAGTACGGATGGGATGGCTGAGTACGAATGGGATGGCTGGGTATTGTTGAGTATGGATGGGGGTGGATGGGATGGCTGAGCATGGATGGATGGATGAGCATGGATGAGTATTGCTGAGTATGGATGGATGGCTGAGCATGGATGAGTATTGCTGAGTATGGATGGATGGATGTGTTTTGCTGAGGAAGGATGGATGAGCATGGATGGCTGGCTGAGTATGGAAGGATGGATGAGTATTGCTGAGTATGGATGGGTGGCTGAGCACTGATGAGTATTGCTGAGTATGGATGGATGGATGAGTATTGAGTATGGATGGCTGAGCATGAATGGATGGATGAGTATTGCTGAGTATGGATGGATGGCTGGCTGAGTATGGATTGATGGCTGGCTGAATGGCTGGAGTGGGCACAAATCAGTGTTGTGGGCACTACACATCCAGCCCACAGCGCTGCAGCAGCATCTGATCTCTCCCCCCTCTCTGTACCGATCTGTACAGAGATGGGAGAGAGGAACCGGACGTGACGCTGGTTTGTTTACAAGTGATCGCTCTGTCATTTGACGGAGCGATCACGTGGTAAATGGCCGCTGTCAGTGGCCATTTACCGTGATCCGTGATGCCCCGGACCCATCGGTCACGGGTGTTCCTGGGTGCTCGTCCCAGGGGGTGCGCGGGAGCAAGATTCTGGGAGGACATCAATGTACGCCCTACCAGAGTTATCGAGCCGTGCTGTAGCCATCATTCGGCTATAGCACGGTCGTTAAGTAGTTAAAGTATATGTTAACCCATACCATGTTAAACAGGCATGTCCAAAGTCCGGCCCATGGGCCAATTGCGGCCTGTGTTCCAGTTTCATATGGCCCCACTGGTAATTTGGATATATATATCTTTTGTGGCCCCAAAAGGTATTTATCGTTCCTCGGAGGGGACGGGGAGGGGGGCGGGATGAGTGCCGTCAGATTACATACAGGAGAATGTCCTGTTTACTCGGCGGCCTCTGTAATAGGAGGTCCCGTCTCCTGGGCTGGCATTGGGTGACTGCTCTGTCTATCATAGGAGGTGGGACTTAGTATTAAAGAGGCCACAGAGTAAACAGGCGATTCTCCTGTATGTAATCTGTTGGCGCTCGTCTCGCCCCCTCCCTGTCCCCTCCGAGGCAGCAGATGGGCATGGATCAGGCTGCATTCATGACACTTGTGAGGCTGCATTCATGACACTTGTGAGGCTGCATTCATGGCAATGGTGAGGCTGCATTCATGGCAATGGTGAGGCTGCATTCATGGCACTTGTAAGGCTGCATTCATGACACTTGTGAGGCTGCATTCATGACACTTGTGAGGCTGCATTCATGGCAATGGTGAGGCTGCATTCATGGCAATGGTGAGGCTGCATTCATGGCACTTGTAAGGCTGCATTCATGGCAATTGTGTGACTGCATTCATGGCACTTGTGAGGCTGTATTCATGGCAATGGTGAGGCTGCAGATGGGCACTGATTAGGCTGCATTGATGGGCACTGCTCCTTATTTTGCTTCACAGTTCTTTATTTAAAATGTAAGTTTTTTACTGAAACTTCCCTCTTAAAGTGAAGGTGCGTGTTATATGCCGATAAATACGGTATATCCAAATAATACGCCTGAGCTCATCCTTAGACTCTTCACCACACATAGCGACAAAGGCAAGAGAATTCTTGTTGGGGAGTGTATCAGTTAAAATGCATTTCATTTTAATGGTTCAAAGAATGTCAGGCAAAATGGTCGGCCCTCATGCATGTTCACATCATCAAATCTGGCCCTCTTTGAAAAAAGTTTGGACACCCCTGATGTAAAACATCCCATGCCGATTAAAATACAAACAAAAGGAAAAATATTTGTGTGCATATATAAAAATATATACACTTTTTTTTTCTAAGTGATCACATAATCCCTGTTCTGAGCTGCATAAGGAGAAAAAGTTGGGGGTGGAGATTGCAGGCGAGCATGTCAACAGAAGGCTGATAAACGGCAGTACAATGATCTTCTCAGTGATTGTTGGGTGGGGGGGTTCGGGGAATGTCAGCACAAGTCTTGGCCATTGGAGGACAGGCAGGCTGTGCTCCCAACACAGCCGGAAAACTGACCATGCTAGGATGGATGCGCTCTCATGCCTAGCGTAGTCAGTTTGAAATTTGAAAGCAGGGTTACTGGCAGGATCACCAGGTATTTCACATAAAGGAAAAAATACAAAGAAAACTGGATACTCTAAACACCAGTACATGGTACAACATACACAACTCAGGAATATGCAATGTTGGGGTACCATACACTTTAAGGTGCCCACATAAAAAAAAAATCCACATGCCAAACAGTCTTCCCAACTAGCAAGTGCCATACAAGCATGCATGTTGGGCTACTGAGTTTGGAAATGCCAAGTGGACTAGAATAGTGTTCAGTAGGCATCCCTGGCACTGGGTTTTGCAAGGGAAGACAATAGCGATCAATCCATCATTACTAATCAGTTGTATCCCCAAGAAAGCTTGGTCAGTGGGAAGTTGGCCAATGGCCATGGTCAGCATTACAGACATATAAATGTTCCCCTTTATGCCATTAATGGTTACTTTTGTTTGTAGGAATCAAAGTACGTGTATTTTCCTTGTTTATGCTCTTTTCATGCAGATCTGTTGTGTTGACCTTGTCCTTATGTCGGCACGTTGCCATTTCTTTCCTCATTGTATTGCTTATTGTCTCTCTCGCTCCAGCTTATTAAAAAAGACAGCGCTTAGTGCAATGATGGTAAGAAAAGCACTTTAGCTTATGGCAGCCATACGTCACCTTCGAACAGTGAGGAAAATGCAAAACCAGTGCTAATTGACTGCTTTGTGTTACTGCATTTTACACATTGCTCTTTACCTTCTTAAAGTGACACTAAACTCTGTATTAAAATAAGATCTATTCAAATACTGTATGTATTCTTAAAAAAAAAAACATCTATTGCTCTTATTCTACTTCAAATCTCGAAATTCCTTTAATGGCATCCCAGTCTTAGTCCATAGGGTTCAATATTGAGTTGGCCCACCAGTGTCGGCTGGTGCTCAATTTTTTTGGGTGGGTGTCAGTGAGGGGGCCAGGTTTGTTTGCCACCCCCCTCCCAAACAATTGAGCACCAGTTACCACTGGTGGGTCAACTCAACCCCCCCCCCCAGTCGCTCAATCGATCGTCCGCCAGCCCCGCACTTACCCCATCCAGTTCACGGCTTCGGCGGCTTCCCCTCCCCCTGCCTCCCCTCCCGAGTCTCAGCGGTTGCTTCTCCTCCTAGCCAATCGGGTCTTAGGATTGCTGGCCAATCAGTTCTCAGGACCCTTTCCTGATTGGCTGGGAGGAGAAGCAGGCAGACATTAGCGAATGTTATTATTACCGCTATTGAAATCCATGCGCCCGGCGCTCTGAATGGAAATTAGGGGCCTGGGTGCATGGATTAGGGGGGTGGCGTCCCTGCGCCCCTTACGAGTGGCCGCCACTGTGGCCCACCCTTTGCAGCAATAACAGCTTCAACTCTTTTGGGAAGGCTGTCCACAAGGTTTAGGAGTGTGTCTATGGGAATGTTTGACCATTCTTCCAGAAGCACATTTGTGAGGTCAGGCACTGATGTTGGACGAGAAGGTCTGGCTCGTAGTCTCCATTCTAATTTATCCCAAAGGTGTTCTATTGGGTTGAGGTCAGGACTCTGCTAGGGCCAGTCAAGTTCTTCCACCCAAAACTCACTCATCCATGTCTTTATGGACCTTGCTTTGTGCACTGGTCCAAATCATTTGGTGGAGGGGCTATTATGGTGTGGGGTTGTTTTTCAGGGGTTGGGCTTGGCCCTTTAGTTCCAGTGAAGGGAACTCTTAAGGCGTCAGCATACCAAGACATTTTGGACAATTTCATGCTCCCAACATTGTGGGAACAGTTTGGGGATGGCCCCTTCCTGTTCCAACATGACTGAGCACCAGTGCACAAAGCAAGGTCCATAAAGACATAGATGAGCGAGTTTAGGGTGAAGGAACTTGACTGGCCTGCACAGAGTCCTGACCTCAACCCGATAGAGCACTTTTGGGATAAATTACAGCGGAGACTGCAAGCCAGGCCTTCTCATCCAACATCAGTGCCTGACCTCACAAATGCGCTTCTGGAAGAATGGTCAAACATTCCCATAGACACGTCCTAAGCCTTGTGGACAGCCTTCCCAGAAGAGTTGAAGCTGCACTCCTCTCCCACAGCCAGTTCACTCTGCCTTGTGCGAATATCTGCAAACAAAGTTAATAACACCCCCAGTTTAGTTCACAGATCACAGTGCGAAGTGTGAACTTGCATAGGAATTGGATCTCATAGGTGAGAACATCCATGCGATCCGATTCTAGTGCGGGGAAAAACAAGTCCCTGCACTATTTTCTGTGCGAATCCAATGCGAGTTCAGCCATACAACCATAGGTGTGCGCAGCCTATTGCATTATAGTGTGCACCCCAAATGTAATAAAACATGGATGGTGATAGCAGGGCAGAGGTTGGTGTCCCAGAAGAAGTCCTATGAGACGAAACGCGTCGGAAGGACTCCACTGCCGCCATTTTTATTTACAAGCGCTTGCTTGATTTGTTCTTCTTAAATGTAAGTGTGTTTCTTTTTAATAAATTTTTACATATTTACGGAATTACACTATATGGCCCCTTTCTTTCCTATGTGGGGTTGGTCCAAGGACGTCTCTAACCTCTACACAGAAAAGACATCCGGCTGAGGCATTCCTAGGATTCCAGTGCACCGTTGGGATCTCCCCATCATCTGCCAGGGGGCAACTTTTAAGCTTTTTTGACTCATACAGCATATGCTATTTTGGGTCCCAACTGTTTGGTAAGCCTCCATTTCATACGGGTGGTGGTATCTGCACATCTTTATCCGTTGCATCAAATCCCGGAGAAAGTCACCAAGATTGTTTATATTTCATGTTCATTTTTGGATTCTCTCCTGAGTGGCAAGGTTGCCACCAGACCTATAAAGCTTATATATCATCAACCATCTTTATGCCCAATATTCATGTTTTGCTTCCATCATTTGGGGGACTATTTTGACCTTTTGTGTTCACTATACACTCACGTGGTGATTATTAGTGTTTATCTATCAAGATAGATTGTTTGATTTATTCATGAAGGACATTTATTGTTTATATACTACTATTCATAATTGTTCACTTGTTTGCTCGAATCACTTTGTATTTATAGCGCTGCACCCACTTTATATACTTACAGAGGTTGGTGTCAGTAGAGCAGTGGACAGTGTCAGAGCAGTGGACTTGTCAGTAGGGCAGTGAACAGTGTCAGTAGTTTTTTATTACTTTATTATTTTATTATTTTTTAAATATTTTTTTAGGAGCCCCGTTGGAGGACTTTGGTGAAATATCAGCAGGGGAGTCTGCATGGCATGGGGTGATTAGGGTGTGCCCAGGCACACCTGGCACACCCCCTGCGCACACCTATGCATACAACTGTATGGCTGAACTCGCATTGCTCAGAGATCACATGTTATCGGCACTTGCAGTGCGGATGCGAATCACATGCGATCTCCGAGATCCGTGTGAACCCAGGCTTAGTGTATATGCGGTGCAAATTTGATCTGGTTCAAAAAAGGGTCCTGTGCGAGTTTAGTGTGGTGCGGATTCCAGCTCCATAGAATTCTATGGGACCAGATTGAAATTGCAATCCAGTGTTATCATTGCAAATTTTCTATTTTTTTTGCCTACATTTTATAGAAAATAAAATCGCAGATGTGACCACTCCCTTCACAAATTCACATTGAAATCACAAAAGGGAAACAGAAATCGCGATGCAAGTTTGAACTGTGTACCGCTTTAAATTCGCACCAAATTTGCAAGGCATAAGTGTGAACCGGGGATAAGAAACAATTTAATGAAAAATAAATTACGGGGCCATTAAGTAGTGGATGTTTATGGTTTATTTTTTGGAGAATAAAAATATTGCTTATTGTCACTTCAGTTAACATTGGTTTCTCTACAAATGTCGCATTGCCATCCTTATGTAGGTCTTTGTTTTTACAATAGTCTCTTGCTGTCTGGTTATACTTCCACGTAGGTCTCTTGCTGTCTCATGACACCCTCACAATGTATTTTTGTCTCTCTAGATCCTCCACCCCTCCTCTGGCGTCTGCTCTCCCTGCCTCCTCTGCTGTGACTCTCCCCTCCTCCCATCTCTCCTCCCTCTCATTATCCGCACAGTTCCCCAGCATCCCAGTGACGCAGGAATGAAAGAAACAACACCAGGATAACAGGACCAGCATCAGGACCAGCATCCAACTGATAGCAGGACACAGCATCAGGACCATCGTCCACCTGATCAGGAGGAGAAGAGGACCAGGGCTCAGCATCAGGTGAATCAGGACCAAGGACAGCAGCCTGTGATAGAGCAAGGCCTGGGTGAGTCTGCCTCCATACCTCCCGGAGGAGAGGATGCTATCCAGAAGATGTATAGGGCATAGAACCAATATATTAATCACATCTAGACCAACAAATACATAACCCGAGAGAACGTAGCCAATATGTATCAAAGAATATAAAATATGTAACATACCATTAAAAAAATACAAATAGCTGCATGTTAGATGAAGAAGAAAAGGCCTAGTAGTGATATTAATAGAGAAGAAGGTAAAATGAATGGGATACTGATAGGTAGGTGTACAGTGCATAGAGAGCAGCACAGTGATAAGTGGGTAGGTGCACAAAGGTGGATATACAGTCTCAGTATACCAAAATAAAAATTAAATATTGTAAAAAACATAAAAAAATAAAAAGTGATGAGGCATACACACAGAGGGTGAGGCATAGGCAGGTAGGAAGGTATGGAGAGAGGGATGGTATCAATGGGATAAGGAAGGTATACAGACAGATCGATGTGTAAGTATGTAGAGAACTAGGTATACAGAGAGGCAGATACAGATTTGTATGTAGAGAGAAATAAATAGAAAGATATGTGGATATGTATGTAGGGAGATAAGTACTCACATGCATCTAACAAGGTAGGTATTTAAAAGAATACATGGATAGGTATGTAATGAGGTAGGTACATGGGGGTATATACAAAAAGGTATACAGTAAGGTAGGTAAATGGACAGATATACAAATAGATACAAAGGGAGTTAGGTATATATAGAAGGGTACAAGACAATGTATATAGAGTGGTAGGTATCCAGGGTGATAGGCATACAGGGTACCTAGATAGTGTACAAAAGCATTCATAGACAGGAGGAGCGAAAAAGGTATAGGGAAGAATACACAGATAAGTATATAGGGAGGTAAGTATACACAGACATATACAAATAGTTATGAAGGGTAGTTGGTAAAAAGAGGAAATTAGGAGCAGCTATGTAGAAATCTAGGTACCTGAAGGGATGTACAGATAGATATAGAGGGATCAATCTACAGGTATACTAAGGTAGAAATACAAAGGGATATGGCGAGAGGTAGGTAGACGGGTATATACAGATAGATATGTAGAGATGGAGGTATTGAGGGAGAGAGAGAGAGGGAACAATGGATAGGTATGGTAAGGTGGTTATATACAGATAGATATGTAGAGAAATAGGAGTGCAGGGTATATACAAATAGATAAGTAGAAAGGTAGGTATACGGGGTATATATACAGATAGGTATGTAGAGAGGTAGGTATACAGGGTATGTGCAGATAGATATGAAGATTAGTAGATGTAGAGGGGTAGATATAGAGGGATCAATGGATAGATATAGTCATGTAGACATAGAGAGGGATATACAGAGAGGTAGGTATGGAGGGTATATACAGACAGATATGTATAGAAGTCGGTATACAGGGTATATACAGATACATATGTAGAAAGTTAGGTATAAAGGGTCTATACAGATAGAAAGGTAGGTATACAGATAGGTAAAGAGGTAGGTATACAGGGTATATACAGATAGAAAGCTAGGTATACAGGGTATGAGCAGATAGATATGAAGAGTAGTAGGTATAGAGGGGTAGATATAGAGGGATCAATGGACAGGTATAGTAAGTTAGAAATACTGACGGATATAGAGAGAGGTAGGTATAGAGGGTATATACAGACAGATATTTAAAGAGGTAGGTATACAGGATATATACAGAAAGATGAGTAGATAGGTTGATATGGAGGGTATACATAGGATTAAAGTGAGATAGGTAGAGAAAGTCATTAAATATGTATATAGAGAGGTGAGAACAGAGGGATATAAAGAGAGGTGAAAATACAGGGCTTTGCATGTAGAGAGGGTAGGTATGCAGAAGAATAAACAGAGAGCTGTGCAGGGAGGTAGGTATACAAAAGCATATACACATATGAATGTTTAAAAAGGAAGTACAGAGATTAATATAGAGAGAGGGATGTAGAGGGATGGGTATATAAAAGGATACAGAGAAAGGTGGTTATATAGAAGGTAGGATAGCTATAATTCAAACACTTCTAGATCTAGAAAGGTGGACTGCAGTGAGTGTATATACAGCAGCAGGTATGAATATAGAAATGTGAAGATTTCAGTGCTCTGAACAGTTGTCATGTAGGAGAGATGAAGATACAGAGGGAATATAGGAGAGAAAAGATCCATCTGTGCAGTATGTACGTAGATGAACACCGGTCAATGAAGGTGTAATATACTCGAGTGATTAACTGACTCCTCAAGACTCCATGATTAACATTATTACCATCCTCTATAATGACTCCCATCTTCCAGGCCTCATCCAGAATCCTCCCATTCTCCACCTCCCTCCCCTTCTCTAATTCTCACATCTTCAGCTCTGTTCTGTCTTCTTATCCTTTTTTGCCTTAATCTTTTTTTTTTTTAATCTCTGTCCTGTACACCAGTTTTCTTTCTGTCAATCTGTCTCTTGTGTCCTGTGCATGACTCTTCATTCCCTCCTGTCCTGTGTGCCTTTCCCCCCTTCTCTCTCTCTCTCCTCCTTTCTCCCTATCATTCTCTCCACCTCTCTCCCACTATCATGTGCCTCCACTCCCTCTCTCTCTCTGTCCTCCTTTTCACTCTCTCTTCTTACTATACGGTGTCCCTGTGCCTCCTGTCTTTCTTTCTCCCTCTCTCCTTTCTTCCTGTTATAATATCTCTCTATGCCTTCTCTCCTCCTTTCCCCCCTTCCTTTTTCTTATACTGTACTGTCTCATTGCCCAATCTCCTCCTTTTTTGTTTCTCTTCTTACTATACTGTGTCTCTGCCTTCTCTCCTCCTTTCTCCCCCTATCTCTCTTTTTACTTACACCGTATCTCTGTGACTTCTTCTCCTCTTTTCTCCCTTTCTCTTTCTTCTTTATATATTGTTTATCTATGTCTTCTTTCTTTCTTTCTTTCTTTCTTTCTTTCTTTCTTTCTTTCTTTCTTTCTTTCTTTCTTTCCTTCCTTCCTTCCTTTCCTTCCCTTCCCTTCCTTCCTTCCTTCCTTCCTTCCTTCCTTCCTTCCTTCCTTCCTTCCTTCCTTCCTTCCTTCCTTCCTTCCTTCCTTCCTTCCTTCCTTCCTCTACACTTTGTCCCTGTGCCTTCTTTTCTCCTTTCTCCCCCTCTCTCTTACTATGCTGTGTCTGTGCCATCTCTCCTTATCTCTCCCTTTTATGTTTTTATTATACTGCATTTCTGCCCCTTCTCCTTTTTTTCTTTTACTCTCTCTCTCTTCTTTCTATACTGTGTCTCTGCCTGTTCTCTTCCTTTCTCATTATCTCCCTTCCCTCTATATTGGTCCCTTCTTTTAATTCTATACTGTATCTCTGTGTCTCCTCTCCACCTTTCTCCCTCTCTCACTTCTTTGACTATATTGTGTCCCGGTGCCTTCTCGCCTCCTTTCTCTCGCTCTCCTTCTTTCTTCCATGCTGTGCCCCCCCATACACACACACACTTCGTTTTATACTGTCTGCCCGTTCTCATTCTTTCTTCTTCTCTCTCTTCCCCCTATAATTTTTCTCTGCCCCCCCCCCCCTCTTTTTTTATACTTCTATACTGTGTCTCTCCTCCTTTATTTCTCTCTCATTTTTCTTTATATACTGTCTGTGCCTTCTTTCTTCTTTTTTCCTTCTATAGTTTTGTTACTATGCTGTGTCTCCTCTCATCTCTTCGTCCTCTTTTATTATACTGTGTCTGTACAATCTTTTCTTTTTTCTTCCTCTCTCTCTCTCTCTTTTTTCTGTACAGTGTCTCTGCTGGCTCTCCTTTTTTCTCCCTCTTTCCCTCCCCATACTATCATGTGCCCTCTCCCCTCTCCCTCTCATTGTCATGCTTTCACCCTTACTTATCTCTATGTCCTTTTTTCCTCTGTTCCTTTCCTTTCCCTCTTTCCTTCCTTTTCCTTTCTTCCCCTCTCTCTATTTTCAGTACAGTGTCTCTGCTGGCTCCCCCCCTCTTTCTCCCTCTTTTCCTCCCCTTACTATCATGTCCCTCTCCTTGTCCTGCTTTCACCCTTTATTATATCTGTGTCCTTCTTTTCCTCTGCCTCTGTCCCTTTCCTTCCCTCTGTCCCCTTCCTTCCTCCCTTCCTTCCTTCCTTCCTTCCTTCCTTCCTTCCTTCCTTCCTTCCTTCCTTCCTTCCTTCCTTCCTTCCTTCCTTCCTTCCTTCCTTCCTTCCCCTTCCTTTCCTCCCCTCCCTTCCTTCCTTCCTTCCTTCCTTCCTTCCTTCCTTCCTTCCTTCCTTCCTTCCTTCCTTCCTTCCTCCCTCCCTCCCTCTCTTCCTTCCTTCCTTCCTTCCTTCCTTCCTTCCTTCCTTCCTTCCTTCCTTCTTTCCTTCCTTCCTTCCTTCCTTCCTTCCTTCCCTTCCTTCCCTTCCTTCTTCCCTTCCCTCTTTCCTTTCCTCCTTTCCTTTCCTTTCCTTTCCTTTCCTTTCCTTTCCTTTCCTTTCCTTTCCTTTCCTTTCCTTTCCTTTCCTTTCCTTTTCTTTCTTTCCTTCCTTCCTTCCTTCCCAATATCTATCCCTATCCTCTCTCTGTTCTCTGCCTCTTCACTCTGATGTATAATTTGGTCTGTTCCAAAATACATGTTACTCTGTTATCAGATACCAGTGACAGGTTCCCTTCTGTAATGTGACTGTATATAGATCATGTCACTCAGATATTTTCATTTCTCCCTTTTTCTATTCCATTGCTCATCTTGTTTTTATCCCCTTATTTTCACCCTTAGGTATCCTCTCTTATCTTACTTTTCTATTTTTTCCACGTTATTTAATGCCCTGGCTCTATGTTTTTCTTTTTCCAACAAGAGAAAGAGTCCCCATTTCTCGTACACCCCACACACATCTCCCGGCATCTAAATCTCCTCTTTTCTCTGCCCCTTGTTTGTCCTGTGCTGCCCCGCTAGCCCTGGCTCTATGCCTGGGGACATTTCCAGACACCACCATCCATGGAATAATCTAGCAGCCTGAGAAGAGTCGGTGACGGGCCCTGGATGGTAGCCTGGCTCTGTCCCACCTCTCTGACTGTGGAGAGAAGCTTTGTCTGTCTCCTACAATCACCATCTTGTGTTACATTGATTGCATTGCAAGCTGCAGAGTTCTGTGTGCTGGCTGCAGACTGAATGTGGGTGAATGGCCATCACATCGGGATTATTCCATGGTGGGGAATGTCAGGGAAAGACAAGGGGCTTTGTATTGTGGGAAATAATCTTCTCAGTATTGTCACTATGAGAAACACAGTCCCTTTTCTTTTATGTTCATAGGATACTGGGAACCGCAACAATATAACGCCTCTAAGGGGTCTTATAGTAATGATTCTGGACTGGGATTTAAATACTTATCCTCAATGTGTCCAATTCTAATCATACTGGTCTGTACAGAGAGGTCCTATTCTAATCATACTGGTCTGTATAGAGAGATCCTATTCTAATCATACTGGTCTGTATAGAGAGGTCCTATTCTAATCATACTGGTCTGTATAGAGAGGTCATATTCTAATTCTACTGGTCTGTATAGAGAGGTCATATTCTAATCATACTGGTCTATACAGAGATTTCCTATTCTAATCATACTGGTCTGTACAGAGAGGTCCTATTCTAATTCTACTGGTCTGTACAGAGAGGTCCAATTGTAATTCTACTGGTCTGTACAGAGAGGCCCTATTCTAATTCTACTGGTCTGTATAGAGAGGTCCTATTCTAATTCTACTGGTCTGTACAGAGAGGCCCTATTCTAATTATACTGGTCTGTATAGAGAGGTCCTATTCTAATTCTACTGGTCTGTATAGAGAGGTCTTATTCTAATTATACTGGTCTGTATAGAGAGGTCCTATTCTAATCATACTGGTCCATACAGAGATTTCTTATTCTAATCATACTGGTCTGTACAGAGAGGTCCTATTCTAATTCTACTGGTCTGTACAGAGAGGTCCTATTGTAATTCGACTGGTCTGTATAGAGAGGTCCTATTCTAATTATACTGGTCTGTATAGAGAGGTCCTATTCTAATCATACTGGTCCATACAGAGATTTCCTATTCTAATCATACTGGTCTGTACAGAGAGGTCCTATTCTAATTCTACTGGTCTGTACAGAGAGGTCCTATTCTAATCATACTGGTCTGTACAGAGAGGTCCTATTCTAATTCTACTGGTCTGTATAGAGAGGTCCTATTCTCATTCTTCTCATTCTACTGGTCTGTATAGAGAGGTCCTATTCTAATTTTACTGGTCTGTATAGAGAGGTCCTATTCTAATCATACTGGTCTGTATAGAGAGGTCCTATTCTAATTATACTGGTCTGTATAGAGAGGTCCTATTCTAATTATACTGGTCTGTATAGAGAGGTCCTATTCTAATTATACTGGTCTGTATAGAGAGGTCCTATTCTCATTCTACTGATCTGTATAGAGAGGTCCTATTCTAATTTTACTGGTCTGTATAGAGAGGTCCTATTCTAATCATACTGGTCCATACAGAAATTTCCTATTCTAATCGTAGTGGTCTGTACAGAGATGTTCTATTCTAATTCTACTGGTCCATACAGAGATTTTCTATTCTAATCATACTGGTCTGTACAGAGAGGCCCTATTCTAATTCTACTGGTCCATACAAAGATTTCCTATTCTAATTCTACTGGTCCATACAGAGAGGTCCTATTCTAACCATACTGGTCCATACAGAGAGGTCATATTCTAATCATACTGGTCCATACAGAGAGGTCCTATTCTAATCATACTGGTCTGTACAGAGAGGTCCTAATCTAATCATACTGGTCTGTACAGAGATGTCCTATATAATTCTACTGGCCTGTACAGAGATGTCCTATTCTAATTATACTGGTCCATACAGAGATTTCCTATTCTAATCATACTGGTCTGTACTGAGAGGTCCTATTCTAATAACCATACTGGTCTGTACAGAGAGGTCCTACTGTATTCTAATTCTACTGGTCTGTACAGAGATGTCCTATTCTAATCATACTGGTCCATACAGAGATTTCCTATTCTAATCATACTGGTCCATACAGAGAGGTCCTATTCTGATCATACTGGTCTGTATAGAGACGTCTTATTCTAATTATACTGGTCTGTACAAAGAGGTCCTATTCTAATCATACTGGTCTGTATAGAGAGGTCCTATTCTAATCATACTGGTCTGTACAGAGAGGTATTTTCTAATCATACTGGTCTGTATAGAAATGTCCAATTCTAATTATTCTGGTCCATACAGAGATTCTACAAATGACCAAACGTTTGGCCAGTGACACTCATAGGAAGGGAGAATCATCCCTGAACTAATCTGCTAATTTATAGAAATGTTTAATCAACCAGGGTAGAAGAGTTTTTTTTATGCTATGCTAATTAAAAATCACTTTATTAGGTACACCTCATTAGTACCGGGTTGGACCCCCTTTTGCCTTCAGAACTGCCTTGATTCTTTGTGGTATGGATTCAACAAGGTGTTGGAAACATTCCTCAGAGATTTTGCTCCATGTTGACATGAAAGCATCACGCAGTTGCTGCAGATTCTTATTCCACCACATCCCAAAGGTGCTCTATTGGATGAGATGTGGTGAGTGTGGAGGACATTGGAGTACAGGGACCTCATTGTCACGTTCAAGAAACCAGTGGTGAGATGATTGGAGCTTTGTGACATGGAGCATTATCCTGCTGGAAGGAGCCATCAGAAGATGGGTACACTGTAGTCATAAAGGGATGGACATGATCAGCAACAATACTTGGGTAGGCCGTGGCGTTTAAACAATGCCTAATTGGTATTAAGGGGCTTAAAGTGTGCCGAGAAAATATCCCCCACACCATTACACCACCAGCCTGAACTGTTGATACAAGGCAGGATGGATCCATACTTTCATGTTGTTTACACCAAATTATGACCCTACCATCTGAATGTTGCGGCTGAAATTGAGACTCATCAGACCAGGCAACATTTTTCCATATTTCTTTTGTCCAATTCTGGTGAGCCTGTGTGAGTTGTAGCCTCAGTTTCCTGTTCTTAGCTGACAGGAGTGGCACTCGGTGTGGTCTTCTGTTGCTGTAGCCCATCTGCTTCAAGGTTCTATGTGTTGTGCATTCAAAGATGATATTCGGCACACCTTGGTTGTAACGAGTGGTTATTTGAGTTACTGTTGCCTTTCTATCATCTTGAACCAGTTTGCCCATTTTCCTCTGACCTCTGACATCAACAAAAGGCATTTTCCATCCACACAATTGCCACTCACTGGATATTTTCTCTTTTTCGGACCATTCTCTATAACCCCTAGAGATTGTTGTGTGTGAAAATCCCAGTAGATTAGGAATTTTTGAAATACTCAGAGCAGTCATCTGGTACCAACAACAATGCCACGTTCAAAGTCACTTAAATCCCCTTTTCTTCCCTATTCCGATGCTCGATTTGAACTTCAGCAAGTCGTCTTCACCACATCTAGATGCCTCAATGCATTGAGTTGCTGCCATGTGATTGGCTGATTAGCAATTTGTGTTACCAAACATCTGAACAGGTGTACCTAATAAAGTGACCGGTGAGTGTATTCCAATTATACTGGTCCTATTCTAATTATACTGGTCTGTACAGAGATTATACAAATGACCAAAAATTAGACACTTAGGGAGAAAAGTCCTAGTCTTAATTGGATGTATAATGGTTTACATTTTCTTTAATACAGTATGTTCATGACAAAAAATACAGTTATAAAATATATCATTTTGTAAGGTAAAATATTGCATATGAATATTATATGCAGACAGCAGATGGCGTTCTCGGATCTTTAGAAGCAATTAAGGGCTCTCTATAGCTTCTCTGCTTAAAAACAGCAATTGTTGCCAGAGCTCAGTAGCTCAAGCGGACATTTACACACACTTGATTGGGTCAGAGTAACAATTTCTCCACCTGACAGCTCCCCCTTCCCCATTGGTGCTTTAAGAGTGTTTTCTAGTAAACGTTCAACTAGTGTCGCAGTGCACTCCATTTTAAAGATTTATTTAAAGTGATTCTTAATGCTGTCATAAAAAAAACAAACATGTTACACTTACCTGCTCTGTGCAATGGTTTTGCACACAGACACGCACAAAGCAGCTGAATAACACTTGTGTGTGTATATACTGAACAATGTAAAAGGGGAGAATGGCAACCATCAATTTAAAACTATCATGGGAAATGCACATTTGGGGATGTGGGGTAGGGGTAGTATACAGAGCGGCAAATACAAATCTCCCTACTCAACCCTACTAGCCAGTTAAGAGGACCTGTCAAATTTGGTTTTAGTTTTAAAACAAAAGCAGTGCTGTCAGTGAATACATTTGCAATTATTTATGTTGGGTCAAGGTCCCACTGGGAAAGATATATCATTAAATAAATTAAAGGCAACTTTAAATTACAGATCAGTAGGCCTTTTTTTTCTCAAAGAATAGGTGCAGGAACTCCCCCTTTCTGAGTCACCCCTTTTCCCTGCCCCCTACCCACCTCTGAGGACCGTTCCTTGGTTCCACCCCCTGCCCCCCTCCCATTACTTTATAGAGAATACAGAACCAAGTATCATTTTATGGTGCCAATTTGTATGGAACTTGTTAAAGGTAACAAGGAAAGCAGTAAAATAGATCCCCTGCAGCCAGTAACAATAGAACCTTAAAGTGGCTGTATACCTTTTTTTTTTTTACTTTTACCTACAGGTAAGCCTATAATAAGGCTTACCTGTAGGTAAAAAAAATATATCCTAAACCTGTACGGTTTAGGAGATATTCCCCTCGAAATGAGCCGCTGACTGCAGCGGCGCATGCGCACAGGGGATTCTCGGCAGACAGCCTGGCAAACTCCGGAGCTTGCCGGACAGAAGTCTCCAGCGCGCATGCGCGGGAGTGGCGACATCGCGGCTCCGGCCACTCACAGCGCTGGAGCCGCGATACCCGGAAGACACACCGAGGGAAAATGTCAGCTCCCTCGGCGTGGATCGTGTGAGATGCTGGCGCCTCCTTCTAAGGTAAGTATCTCATTATGCCTTTTCCCTTGCAGGTGTAGAAAAAAAAAAAAAAAACAGCGGGTATACAACCGCTTTAAGCTACAATATATCCCCACAACAACAATGGACAACCCGCAGGAAAATATCCCCCAGCAACATTAGACCTCTGGCAGCAACAACAGATCTCCCTACAGCCAGCATCAATAGGCCGTTCCCTTAACCGTAGATCTCTCCCAAGAACAACTGACCCCATAGTAACATAAGACCCACACTCAGCAACAATAGGTCCCCCACCAGTAACAATTGACTTTTCCAGCAACAATAGACACCCTGTGCATAAATAGATCCCCTCCTGCTACAATAGATTCCCTTGCAACCGGCACCAGTAGACCCTTGAGCACACCCCAGCACCCCTTGCATGCATTCAGTGCTGGAGGTGCCGGAACTGCGGTCCCCCCCGCTTTCCTGCTGAAAAAAAAGCCCGGCAGGTCAGAATAAATATGGAACTGGTAGCCATACACCTCAATGATCCGCAGAAAGCCTAATATTGTAATAATGTTTGTTTGTACTGGGATTGTGTGACTGGTCTGCAGCTTGCTTTATTTTCATTATACTGGTCTGTACCAGTATAATGACTGATCCACGGAGTGCCTTATTATAATGATACTGCTCTGTTCTGGGATTGTGTAACTGATCCATAGAGTGCCTTATATTTTGATGTGTTTGTGAACAGAATTTTTATCAATCTTAGATGCCCAGACCAAGGTTAGCAGCATCACCATGCGTCAGTAAACTTCACAATAACTCCATGACTCATTTTTCTGTTTGACATTTGATTCTCAGGCTGACAACTAAGAACACACACAGTTCTGCTTTCCAAATTCTCTGCTGCAAGGTTACTTAAAGTTCCCATGGCAAGGGGCAGTTTTCTTATGGAGGCATATTGCATTTACAAAGGGGTTAATAATACCGGCGGTCTCAACTGAAATGGTGCTTCCAATTCATAGAGTGCCTTATGGTTATAATACTGGTCTGTATTGGGATAGTGTAACTGATCCATAGAGTGCATTATGGTAATAATACTGGTCTGTACTGGGATGGTTTTACTCATTTATAGAGTGCCTTATTGTGTGATAATACTGGTCTGTACTGGGATGGTTTTACTAATTAATAAAGTGCCTTATGGTAATAATACTGGTCTGTATTGGGATAGTTTTACTAATTCATAGAGTGCCTTATGGTTATAATACTGGTCTGTATTGGGATAGTGTAACTGATCCATAGAGTGCCTTATGGTAATAATACTGGTCTGTACTGGGATGGTTTTACTAATTCATAGAGTGCCTTATGGTAATAATACTGGTCTGTACTGGGATAGTTTTACTAATTCATAGAGTGCCTTATGGTAATGATACTGGTCTGTACTTGGATGGTTTTACTGATTCATAGAGTGCCTTATGGTAATACTGGTCTGTACTGGGATGGTTTTACTGATTTATAGAGTGCCTTATTGTGTAATAATACTGGTCTGTACTGGGATGGTTTTACTAATACATGGAGTGCCTTATTGAAATGATAATGGTCTGTACTGGGATGGTGCTTCTGATCCATAGAGTGCCTTATTGTGTAATAACACCGGTCTCTGCTGAAATGGTGCTTCTGATCCATAGCGTACCTTATTGAAATGATACTGGTCTGTACTGGGATTGTGTGACTGATCGACACAGTGCCTTATTATAATAATACTGGACTGTATTGGAATGGTGTGACTGATCCATAGAGTGCCTTATTATGTAATATTGCCGGTCTCTGCTGAAATGGTGCTTCTAATCCATAGAGTGCCTTATTGAAATGATACTGGTCTGTACTGGGATTGTGTGACTGATCCACAGAGTGCCTTTTTGCAATGATACTGGTTTGTACTGGGATGGTGTGTCTGATCCATAGAGTACCTTATTGTAATGATAATGGGAAATACTGAGATGGTGTGACTGATCCATAGAGTGCCTTATTGTAATGATACTGGTCTGTACTGGGATAGTGTGTCTGATCGATAGAATGCATTATTGTAATAATAATGGACTGTACTGGGATGGTGTGAGTGATTCATAGAGTACCTTATTGTAATGATAATGGTATGTAATGGGATAGTGTGTCTGATCCATAGAGTGCCGTATTATAATACTGGTCTCTACTGGGATGGTGTGTCTTATCCATAGAGTGCCTTATGGTAATAATACTGGTCTGTACTGGAATGGTGTAACTGATCCACGGGATCCCTTACTATAGTAATACTTACCTGTACTGGGGTTGTGTGAATGAACCAGATAACTGGTCTGTATTGGCATTGTGACTAATCCACAGAGTGCCTTACTGTAACAAAACTGGTCTGTAGTGGGATAGTGTGACTGATCCACAGAGTATCTTAGAGTAATAACACTGGTCTGTACTGGGATAGTGTGACTGATCCACAGAGTATCTTAGAGTAATAACACTGGTCTGTACTGGGATAGTGTGACTGATCCACAGAATACCTTATAGTAATAACACTGGTCTGTACTGGGATAGTGCGACTGGTTAACAGAAAACCTTACTGTAATTCTACTGGTCTGTACTGGGATTGTGTTAATTATTGTAATAATAATAGTCTGTATTGGAATTGTGTGACTGATCCATAGAGTGCCTTATGGTAATAATACTGGTCTGTACTGGGATTGTGTGACTGATCCACTGAGTGCCTTACGGTAATAATACTGGTCTGTACTGTGATTGTGTTATTGGAATATTTTGTGTTGCATAAAAAGCAATGTATCCATATGCAGACTAATTTATTATGAAAGTACCAAGCTTAGTAATCTATAGCAGCCAATCATATATGAGTTTATTGTAGTCAAATTACAAAAAAGACAGATGTTGATTGGTTCCTACACTTTTTATACATTTTCATTTCATTTTGCGCCATTATATATAATAAGTCTGAAAGTGTCCTACCATTTTCAGAAAGGAATTGGCAGCACAAGGAGACAATACGATTATATTATTACGGGACCTTCATCAAGGCCTTATGTACTCAACAAGAACTTAGACCCCATGCACACTATTAGATTTTCTGCAGATTTTTCGTCTTCAGATTTACCAAAAACATATAATATGAGGTCAAACCTTAAGCGTTTCAATTTGTATGCAGCCAGGCAGGCCCTTGCACTACATGGTTTTGGTAAATCTGAAGACAAAAATCTACAGAAGATCTAATAGTGTGTATGGGTCTTAGGACTGGGTGTTGGTGTTACACATTATTGATGGTACTGCCAGGAAAATTCACAGCCATGACCACTCTACCAAGGATATCGGTGCTGTCCTATTTTGCAACCGTATTTTTTTTTTTTTTTTTTTAATTTGGAACCCTTCACGAATTTGCGTATCATCCTTGTGCAGGGGCCATGATAATCTTCTCTGTATCGTTCCAATTTTAGTATATGTGCTGCCGAAACAAGCACTTTTTGCAACCGTATTTAATGTAAAGACACAACTGCCAGTTCAGTAACCTGACAACTGAATTACAACCCAAATAGTGGCTTACTTCAGAAGAACTGGTCCGTACTGAGATTGTGTTACTAATTCTAATTATATTATATAACTGGTGCTTACTGGATGAATATGAACCATGACATTTTATATCAGGACTGTATGAATAAACTGTGGAGTGCTGTTATGACGTTGGCCTTTACTAGGTTTTATGACTGAAGCACAGATTCCATTTTTGTAAGGGTCTGTCATTTGGGCTTTGGGCTGGTGTCAATGGCACCACTTTGAGAAGCTTCTCAGATCATTTAGAATTCATTGACAGTTGTATTTAACCTGCACTTAACCTTGTTCTAACCCGCAGTTGACATGCTTCAAGTGGGTTTTGTAATCCTATAGCCCTTGTATGGCAATGCAAATCTAGCTGAAGCAAACAAAAGCCCAAGTCAACACAGGCAGTAATGATACTGCTCTTCAATGAGATTGTATGACCTATCCACAGGGCGTCCTATAATAACCACACTGGTCTGTAATGGGATTGTATAAATAGACCACAAAGGGATTTTATAACACCAATTTGTACATAAGTTGTATGATTTTATGTTCTTAAAATGTGCTAAAGAAATTACATTCCAAAGATGAATGAATCTGAAAAAGTCCATAGTAGAAAAGATAAGCCGGACACTATTGGTTTGGCCGCTGTAACGTCATCAAAATGAGTCTCTTACTGAAGTTTTATGTATCTCTTTCCGACATTACCTATCTCCATTCCCTCTGCCTTCTTTCATTAAATCAAATCAATGCCCTTTTTACCAAGTTTATATAGGCTCACAAACGACTCAGGCTTTCCGGAGGTTGCTGGAGATGCCGTAAGGAACAGGGAACCTTACTTCACATTTTATGGTCTTGTCCGAAATTTAAATAGTATTGGTCGGAGGTGCAGAGGATCTCTCAACAATTCACGACTTCCCAATACCGGAGGATCTTGTCTTCTTCCTGCCCTACTGCTCACAAATTCTACTTCAAACATACAAGAAATCAGTACTCCGTCACTTGATTAATGCCACCAAAACTTGTATTACCCTGTGTTGGAAAGACCCTAACCCTCCTATGTGGCTTATTATGGTCAGAAGTATCAATGTCATGCAAGACCTAGTGCTTAACACCCAAAACAGGAGAAGACAATATACTAAAACATGGTCATATTGGGACATGTTTGTATGTTCAGAGGAGGGGAAGTCTCCTGGAGAGCTGCTTTGGGGATTGAGGTCCTCCTGCTCTTCTTACCAATGCACACATGCATCCCATCACCCTGGTTCCGCTCTCCCCCAACAACCCCTTTTTTCCCCTTTCTATTTTTTTTTTTTTGCTTTGTATTGGCGCCCATAGGCATCCTTTAGCTTCTCTGTTCTTGTTCCTTTTCCTCTAAAATACTGAAGTGTCCGCCCAAGCAAACTTTGGCATATTGTTTACAGTTACCTCCTCGTTTTTGGAAGTGAGAACTTATCGTGGGTTTTAGTGATGTCAAAATATCTTGCATTTCTTTATCTCGCTATATACTACCATGCTACTTTGAATCACCTTTGTCCTATGTGAGATTTTGCACCTATGCTGTTGTACATTCTGTTGTGCTCTGATGGATGCTTTATTCTTTTATATAAATAAAGAATAAAAAAAAAAAAAAAAGAAAAGATAATCCAGAAACCCAATATCTTCTTCTTTCAAATAATTTTATTTAGCACAACAGCAATGAAGATCCAGCATAATGCTGGATTGTTCATTGCTGTTGTGCTAAATAAATTCCTTTGAAGAAGCTGTTGGGTTTCCGGCTTATCTTTTCTACTATGAAAGAGGGTTACTGATGGAAACCACTCAAAGGGATGTGCCACATCCCAATTATAACATAGAAAAAGAGAAACCCCCTAGAGGTGGGACTTTAAAGGCACTACCACATAATCAAAAAGTAGAAAAATAGAAAATATTTATTAAAGTAACATGAATAAAATAATACACCTATATAATACATAACCATGGATGCAAAAATTGTACAAAATTGATGCAAAGAGAAATGATACAGCTTCCTTAATCCAACGTTTCTGAGATTAATTGTCTCCTTCATCAGGGAATTTCACAGGGAGTACAATATCTATGGAATTTAAATGCAAAGCAGTCAGCCAAACAAACCTAACAAACATTGCTTGAATACAGAATAATATAGGCATAGCTCTACTTACAACATAATCACTTTGCAAGTACATTGAGGCATCCACAAAATTTAAAAAGAGAAAAGACACCGTGGCATAGAGTCTCCCGCAGATCCCATCCATTGAACTGCTGGTCAGTCTTGGTTATCTATTATATTGGTGTATTATTTTATTCATGTTACTTTATGTTACTTTAATAAATATTTTCTATTTTTCTACTTTTTGTTTATGTGGTAGTGCCTTTAATGTCCCACCCATAGGGGGTTTCTCTTTTTCTATATCTTTTCTACCATGGACTTTCAGTGAACGACTTGGCCAGTGCACCAACTCTGCTCACACAACCTCTAATATAGTGGTAGAGCTTGGTTGAGTCTTTTTGTGTTCCCACAATCTGAAAAAGATTCAAAATATTTTCTAGATTGCACGATTAAACCACAGCATGCCTTACTGCAATTACACTGACTTCTATATGGTTGAACTGAAGAGTTCCTCGTATGGAAACCCATCTGCAGTACATTGAGGTTGTGTGACTAATCCACAGAGTGCTTTATTGTAATTATACTAATATTCACTGGGGTTGTGCCCCATAGGGTGTCTTAATGTATTTATAATAATACTGGTCTGTGCTACAACTGATCCACAGAGCACTTTATCGTAAGAATACTGGTCTGTACTGGGATTGTTTGATTGATCTGAAAAATGCCTTATTGAAATAATAGCAGTTTGCACTGGGATGGTGTGACTGATTTATTAATACTGGGCTGTACTTGGATTGTGTGACCGGTCGACAGAGTACCTAATTGTAATAATACTAGTCTGTACTGAGATTGTGTGACTGATACAGAGCGTGCCATATGGTAATTACACTGGCCTGGGCTAGGATTGTGTGACTGATCCTCAGAGTGCCTTTTGGTAATAATACTGGTATGTACTGGGATTGTTTGACTGATCCACAGAGTGCCTTACAGTGATTATGTTGGTCTGTACTGGGATTGTGTAACTGATCCACAGAGTGCCTTATAGTAATGATACTGGTCTATACTGGGATTGTATGACTGATCCAAACAGCGCCTTATGATAATAATACTGGTCTGAGCTGGTATTGTGTGACTGATCCACAGAGTGCCTTTTGATAATAATACTGTACTGGTATGTACTGGGGTTGTTTGACTGATCCACAGAGTGCCTTACAGTGAATATACTGGTCTGTACTGGAATTGTATGACTGATCCACAGAGTGCCTTACGGTGATTATACTGGTTTGTACTGCGATTATATGACTAATCCATAGAGTGCCTTATAGTAATGATACTGGTCTATACTGAGATTGTATGATTGATCCAAACAGTGCCTTATGAAAATAATACTGGCCTGGGCTGGTATTGTGTGACTGATCCACAGAGTGCCTTACTGCAATAGTACTGGGATATGCTGGGATTGTTTGACTGATTGAGAGAGTGCCTAATATTGTAATATTACTGGTTTGTACTGGGATTGTGTAACTGAACTACAGAGTGCCTTATGGTAATACTACTGGTCTGTACAGGGATGGTGGTCTGTGCTGGGATTGTATGACTGATCCACAGAGTGCCTTATGGTAATAATACTGGCATAGGCGTGCGCACAGGGTGTCCCGGGCATACCCTAAGCACCCCGTGCGGTGCCAATTCCCCCTACTTCTCATCTCCCCCCTGCAGTGCTGCCAGCTTCCCTCCTCTCCTCTCAGGAGCAGGGTAGGGGCTAGTAAATATTTCATTTATCGGCCTTCCTTTTCTGAATTAATACACTGAGCGATCTGTACCGATCGCTCTTGTCTTCATTCTTAACCCAAGCATAGTAAACTGTGTTTACTGCAGGCTGCAGAGAAAGGAAGGGACTGGGGAATTTATGTCCTCAGTTTCTTTCTTTGTCTCAAAAGTGAGAGATCAGGGGTCTGTTTAGGCCCTTGATATTTCACCAAAGCCACACGGGGCTCCTAAAAAAATTGTAAAAAATTAATAAAAAATAATATTGTAAAAAATAATTTAAAAATAAAAAACTACTAACACCATCCACTGCCCTATTGACACCAATCTTTGCTCTACTAACACCGTCTATTTCTCTGCTGATATACACGCATGTGTCTTTCTCCTCTGTGGTGCACACTCTAATGCAATGGGCTGCGCACACCAATGAATACTGATCTGTACTGGAATTGTGTGACTGAACCACAGAATACCTTATAGTAATGATACTGGTCTGTACTGGGATTGCATGACTGACTCAAAGAATGCTTTATAGTATTGATACTGGTCTATACTGGGATTGTATGACTGATCCAGACAGTGCCTTATGATCATTATATTGGTCTGTATTGGAATTGTGTGACTTGCCTATATTTTTATTTATTTATTACAGGTATTTATATAGCACCAACAATTTACACAGCACTTTTTTTTTCAGAAAAATGTTTATTGCCAGAATACAAAAAAAAAATAAGAATACATTCATCATTTGTCATACATCAAGGACAAACTATATATTCACACACCAGTGTTAAAGACAGTAGCATGAATGCATTCAGTACAGTTCTGAGAATCGTATCCAATGTCCAAACAATAAAGCTTATTATCCAACATTATATGTCATCTGGCAATCCTTTTTTTTGGGGGGGTTTAACATACACAAGTGAACACCCTACCACGCAACAATGAGTGTTGATTACTGAATCATGACCAGATACAGAAAAGATAAAGAACTATCCCTTCCTCCCCTTTTGCACTACTCCTAGGAACTGTCCACCCAACTAGGTTTCAGTATAAGTCAGGGTGTCCACCCCACCAGCCTTCAGCCCCAACCAAACATAGGAGCACCATCCTCCTCCAGAATACCGTCCAGAGTTGCAGGAAAGTCTTCCCAACCAAACCAAATTTTGGTGAACTTTTTTTGACAACACCCCCCGAGCCTCATGTGTCATCCTATAAAGGGGGAGGGGGGGAGATATCTGCATTGATCATCGCTTTCCATGCCTCCATAGTAAGAGGATCCGTATATATCCATCTCCTAGCAATCAATTTGCTCACATAAACTAAAAGAGTCCTAATACATTTCTTTGTGGCATTATTCATCTCCAGTGATGATTAGGGGCATAGGTTCACCGCCCCCCTTAATCCCGACCGGCCCCTAATCTACATGCAGGGCACCGGACACATGGATTTCAATTTTTTTTGTTTTTTTTTAAGCACATGATTTTAAGCATAGAGCGCTGCGCCCTGAGCCCACCCAGTTGTGTGACTTTAGCAAATTAATATTCGCTAATGTCTTCCTGCTTCTCCTCCCGGCCAATCAGGATTGGCCAGGGAGTCTTAGGACTCCCGGCCAATCGGGTCTCAGGACCCACTTCCTGTTCCGCCGGGATAAGAAGCAACACCTGTTTAGCCGGGAGGAGAAGCAACGGCCCTGGCTCCTCCCTTGGCAAGCTGGTGCGAGGAGCAGAAGGTGGAGGGGCAACAACAGCCTCTTTAATTTTTCAGGAGCCCTACCCCGGATCCAGCACCACCTCGTCATCGTCCTCCTAAGCTAAGGCCACTGATCGTTGCCTTCCCTTCCATCTCCCGCACGGGGGGGGGGGGGGGGGGGGGGTGGTAGTGTGAGTGAGGGGGCCAGGTTTGTTTACCCAAAAAAAATGTTGAGCACCAGCCGCCACTTTTCATCCCCTTGTTTCCAATGATCCCTGAAGGACATAGAAAAGTATTGCATATGTTGGGAAAGCAAAAGTTATTCACCATAAACTCAGTCACCTGTGACCAGAGTGGCCTAACTTTGGAAGTGTCCCACTCTATATGCAAAAAGGTCCCTTCGGAGAGCAAACACTTGTGACATATAGTGTTCTCTCTTTTCAGCATTGTAAACAGCCACTGAGGAGTTTAATAAGTTTGGTGCAAATATCGTAGTTGATGTCAGTGGATGCAATAACTGTACATAGGTAAACAGGTACGTAAAATTTCCAGCCACATCTCCTCTGACAACTCTGGTACAAACCCCAGCCACCTGTCACGAGCACAAAGCACGTTTCATATTGTACATTCACATCAGGTCCTGTCGTCAAGGAGCTTACAATCTAGGGTCCTGGGCCTGACAAGCTTGCATTCACGCACACACATACTAAGGACAGTTTAGGCAGGGGCCAATTAACCCATCTGCATGTCTTTGGAGAGTGTGAAGAAACCAGAGTAACCCCCCCCCCCCAAAAAAAAAGCACATGCAAACTCCATGCAGATGGATGGGGACCCCAATGCTGCAATAATACTAATCTGTCCTGTATTGTGATGTTGGAATGACACTGGTCTGTATTGGCAATGTGTTATTGGAATGATACTGGGTTATTACTAGGTTTTGAGTAACTTATCAACAAAGTACCCAGATAGCAAGGATAACTTGCCACAAATTTGTGGCAGTGTTGAATTGTAAGTCTGTTAACTTGCTGCACATTTTCACTGGCAAGTTGTACACTTGCAGAGCATATGAAGCCCAAGTTCTAGTTGACACTTTTCCAATTTGTAGCAAATTTGCATGGCAAGTCTCTAGCAAGAACAAAGTTGCAGTGGTGAGTCTACCACAAGAGCTCTGCAAGTCTACAACATGAAAATTCAGCCACAGTGACCTCTGTGGTGGGATGACTATTGCACAACAAAACTGAACCAGAACTTGCAGCAGACTTGCAGAATGTTTGCAAAGAAAGTTGACCTGGAGTCATGCAATGCGGACTTGCTGCATTTGTGCAACAAACTTGTGAAACCTGGCAAGTCTAGCAATAACTTAGCAAGTCATTTTCAAACTTTCCGCACAATTGCTTGCTATCTGGGTACATAGGTATGTGTAAGAATGCTGGCCTGTACTAGAAATATGCTGCTGTGATAATACTGGTCTGTGTGGGTATGGGTGGACTTATATATATACTGTAGAGCCTTGTTGTAATACTGCTAGTCTGTACTGCCATTGTTTGACTGCACCATGGAGCATCTGACAGTAAATTGCAGATCTAATGTTGGTATTTATCATTTAATTTCTACAACATCAGTGAACAGAGAACCATGACTAGAGAAGATCCTCTAGACTGCGCCCCGGAAGAGAACCAACATCCCCTGGATTTCCAGAGCCCCATCGTAGAGAAGAGAAAACGACCCGTGGTTCACCCCTCTGCCCCGGCCCCTCTTCCAAAGGATTATGGTAATCAGCAACTGAGTTTTTTTTTTTTCGTTGTATCTATCTTTCCAAGTGCAGCGTTTCTCAATCTTTTCTGATTCGTGGCACTCTTTACAATTATGTAAAATCTCAAGGCATTCATTCTAAAATGTAAAAAAATATTACTTATAAGTAGGACACCTGAGCCGGGGACGATGCACACAAACCACCTTAATGAAGTTCACAGAGGTCCCCCTATCACATCAAAGTCCCCCCTTCACGTCAGAGGCCCCCTTACACCAGAGGTCCCCCCTTCATGTCAGAATCCCCCCCATCACATCAAAATCCACCCTATACACCAGAGGCCCCCCATCATCCTAGAGTCCCTCCATCACATCAGAGTTCCTCCTATACATGAGAGCCATTCATCACATCAGAGTACCCCCATGACAGAGTGCTCCATCACCACAAAGTCCCCCTAATCACAGAGCCCTCTCATCCATTTCAGATCCAGGGCAAATTGGGTCTTGTGCTGGCACCACCCCAGGAAAACTGAGATCGCACCCCAGGGTGCAGGAGCACCCTGGTTGAGAAACACTGTCCTAGTGTATGCCAGCTCTTTAATTAGATAGAAAAGCCCGTAAAGTACAAGAGTGTAGAGATCCAAAATGTCTGCAGATGGAATAGTTCTTGTGCACAATAACCGATTTCCCCTTCACGTGTCTGGTGCAATATGTGAGAATGAAAGGCAAAATTTAATTGGTTGCTGTGACCAATCTTTTCTAGTGCAGACACATTAGGTAATGGAGCCAACAGCAATGACTGCATCTGTCAAAAAGTAATTTTTCTTTCTTGTAGAACCAAATTCCATGAATTACTTTGTCTTTTACTTACATTTACAGCATTCACGTTCTTTGACCCTAACGACCCTGCATGCCAGGAAATCTTGTTTGACCCTCAAACGACCATCCCCGAACTGTTTGCTATCATCCGGCAATGGGTCCCACAAGTCCAGCACAAGATCGATGTGATCGGCAGCGAGGTAACTTCCTTTGTTAAGAACTGGGGTTCTAGCCCCAATATTATTAATATTGGAGGACTCAGATATGAAATATATACAGCATATCACAGCAGTTAATTGTCACATCAATAGAATAGTTTTCTATGGGTTACTTTGTTGTTTATTTAGTATACTCTTCCTCTCCACCATTCCCTTCCTTCTGGGAAATACTTGTTGTGTATCTTCCTTTGTTCTGTTTATTTTAATATATTGGACCCCAGACGCAGAGTTTAGGTCTTAGGCCTCGTTCACACTAATGCGATTTCTCCTGTGTCTTCCTTCGCGCTGCAATGCACAGCAATGAAAATACCATTATTCTCTATTGTGCCCTTTCGCATCAATGCAACATGGTGAAGTGTGACTTTTGAAAAGGTGCAGGTGCTTCTTTTGGTGCAGCATAGTGCATTTGTGGCCCCATAGATTTCAACAGGAGCACACAGAAAGTGCACGAAAAAAAAACGCATGAAGTATGAAAACACATATGCAGTACTAGTGTTAACCTAGACTTTTAAGGCTCACTGAGTAGACACGGCTTTCTCTTTTAATATGTCTGGACATTTAGTTAAATTGTAAATGGTATGAATACCGCGCTCCAATTAGCAAACCAAAAAATAAATAAAATAAAATATAAACAAAAAAGTGAAGCAGCAGCTAACATATGAAATACCATTTAGTTAAAGTGATTGTAAACGATCACCTTGTAAAACAATCTATTCAGTTTAAAGTAGAAATGAAAGGCAAAACATTTTTGTATAGATATACAAATTTCCCTTTTTTTTAAGTGATCACATTCCCTCTGTTCTCAGCTGCATAAGAGCTGGGGGGAGGAGAAGCAGCAGCACACTGAGCTTCCCAGTGAATGGCTGTGCAATGGGGGGGGGCGTGTCAGGACAAGTGTGATCACTGGAGGAGAGCAGCATAGCTAGTGAACTGACAACACTGTGTTCTCCTGCTTAGTGTGGTCAATTTATAATAGGAAAACAGAGAGACTGGCAGGAACACCAGGGATTTTACATATAGGAAGCAATACAAAGAGAACCTGATACTTTCTCATACAAGTACATGAAACAGCAGGCAGATATCAGGAATATGATGTGTTGGGGTAACAGACGCTTTAAGCTCAATAAAAGGTGTATCCTTTGTGACCAAAATTATTATGTAATCTAAGTAGACTGTATGGTTGCTTAAACCCCTCAAAAATTTTAAAATGTAATAAATTGCAGTGTACTAGTCCTTAGCTGCCTGTCAAATTTCCTGTCCTCTCGATTGCATCCGTGGGAGCAGTCATAGTTGTCACATAAGCTAGACCATAAAGATATTATTTTCTATTTGGAAAATTGTCTGGATTGCTATTAAAGAGGAATTCCAGTTATGGATATTTTATACAGCTTGGACCAATGTAACTATGTACAGTGTATATATATATATATATATATATATATATATATATATATATATATATATATATATATATATATAGATATACCATACCTGGCCAATGTCCCTGGAAGCTGGATATCACTGATATAGACACTACTACTCCAGTGATCTCCACTAGCTTCCGGGTCCTGTGCTGAATTCTGAAAACAGGAGGTTGGCCGCTTGTCACGGGCGCCATTTAGGGAATGCTTTCCATTTTCTTTTAATAAAATGCATCTGATTGGACCAATGTAACTATGTATAAAGTATTCATACCTGGATTTCCTTTTTAACCTCTTCCTGCCGACTGCACACATACACTATATTACCTACAGTGCCTTGAAAAAGTATTCATACCCCTTGAAATTTTCCACATTTTGTCATGTTACAAATAAAAATGTGAATGTATTTTATTGGGATATTATGTGATAGACCAACACAAAGTGGCACATAATTGTGAAGTGGAAAGAAAATGATAAATGGTTTTCAATTTTTTTTACAAATAAATATGTGAAAAGTGTGGAGTGCATTTGTATTTAGCCCCCCTGAGTCAATACTTTGTAGAACCACCTTTTGCTGCAATTACAGCTGCAAGTCTTTTTGTATATGTCCCTACCAGCTTTGCACATTAGAGAGTGAAATTTTTGCCCATTCTTCTTGGAAAAAAATCTCAAGCTCTGTCAGATTGGATGGAGAGCGGACAGCAATTTACAAGTCTTGCCACAGATTCTCAATTTGATTCAGGTCTGGACTTTGACTGGGCCATTCTAACACATGAATATGCTTTGATCTAAGCCATTCCATTGTAGCTCTGACTGTATGTTTAGGGTCGTTGTCCTGCTGGAAGGTGAACCTCCACCCCAGTCTCAAGACTTTTGCAGACCCCAGATTGGGGTCAGCCGATCAGCCATATATATATAGGTACACGCAAATTAAGTCACATGCTTAAAAATACTGCGCCAGGAGTATCAACTCAATGCACAATCTCCTGGTGCAATATGTATTGTTGATGGGCCGTTGTGTGGCCATTGGTTAGCGAAGGCTGTATACTACAGTCAGATGGATGAAAATTTATACTGAAAAACTATGACCATAATATCATTTGTTATTCTGAAATTCTATTGCTTTTGACATCAAATGTAAATTAAGATTCCGTTAGAGTAAGAATTGCTTGTTGTGCAATGTTTATGAATTAGATGAATATTCACAGTCATTTTCCTGACAGATTTTGAAGAGGGGATGTCATGTGAATGACAGGGATGGACTAACAGACATGACACTGTTACACTACGCATGTAAAGCTGGAGCCCATGGAGTGGGTAATGTATCAACTCTTATGTATAGTATTATGTTTTCCACTTTTAGCACCATTATGAAAATGTTATAAACTAAATATATAGAATAAATATTTTTTATACAGCATATAACTTTTCAGGAATACAGCTTCATCTAAATAAAAGGTATACACTTGCTGGACCTTTGATCGCAGCTTTTAAAGAAGAATAAAAAGGGTAACAAACCTGCTCCAGTTTGGTAGACATCGGAGTTACAGTACATGGCCATTTTAGGTATAAATAGAATTTAAAGGACAATTAACCCAAAACTGATGCAGTTTGAATAACTGAGCTCTGTTTTATATATAAGAAGGCCAGTATGGTGATCTAAATTTATGGGAGGAGTCCAGGGGATATTTAAGCAGACCACTCACCTGTGGTCCTTGTCGGTTCTGGTGAGCGATAATACACGTCACTAGGCCGACTCTCCCCAGCTCACATTGTGTTCGTAAGTCCATGCATTAGGTTCCAGTTGTGGCTTTTCCGTTCGTGGTCTTCGTCAGCAGTTTTCGCTCGCTGTTTGCAGGTAGGATTCGAACCATTTCCTATCATACGCAATGTTGCGATTCATTAGGTTTCCTATCCCACATCCCTTTCATAGTTAGTTGCCTCCAGTCGTTGTCGGTCGTGTCCCAAAATCATTCAGCACAGGCTTAGTAGATTCATAGGTTCCCTCTGCCTTGTTTGTCAACCCTTTAAAAACATACGATACGTTCGTAGATCCAAGCCCCCGAGCCGCTGTTGGTTGTCGTCCAGCATCACTCGACACAGGCTCCGCTGGTTGTAGAATTCACAGTCCATAGGGTTGCGGCCTCATCCCTTGGAGCGGAGCATGTATTGATTGCACGGGTTCTGTGGCTGATTGAGGTGGTAATTAGACCCACCTGTGGCCTTGTCTGCACTTCATTTAAGCCTTGGGGGTTGGGTGGTTGGTACGGGTTCAGTTGTGGAGGGGGGGTGGCACTCTAATGATCTAAGACAGCCTGATTCGAATCCCAGTCGCATCAGCGTACCACGTACAAAATCGCTCGTAGTTTCGTTAAAATCCTCTGAGACGTTGCTAGTCGTTATCTGACATCGCTCCGCTCAGGCATCACTGATTTGTAAACTGTCACTTTTATACGTTACTTTCGTTACCCCCACAGCTGCACACAGTCTCCCCGCAAGGGCCACCAAACTATAAACACCACATTCGGCTTTTTCGTAATTCTTGAGGTATCCAACAGGTCCTCTCATACACTCTACAACAGCCGTTTCAAATCCAGTCACGCCGGCGGCACAACAATTCGTATCCTTGGCACCACACATCACGTTTCATCTATCACACAGCTTACTGCAGTTCGGTCTCTATCGTGAGACATCTGCCATAAACTACCAGTCGTTACTCAGACCAAGTCCATTCGTACGCTGGTACGTACTCATAACTCAGCCGAAACTCTGCTTCATATACTCTGACAGGTCATTCATACACTCCACAACCCGATTCAAATCTAGTCGCGTCGGCAGCACAACGATTTGTATCGGATCCATTTAATTAATTTCACAGTCCGAATTTAATCTAGTCATGTCTGCGGCACAACAATTCGTATCGGATCCATTTCATAGTCCGATTTGAATCTAGTCATGTCGGCAGCACAACAATTCGTATCGGATCCATTTCAAAGTCCGATTTGAATCCAGTCGCGTCGGCGGCACAATGATTGGTATCGGATCCATTTCATTTCGGTTTACAGTCGCTCATGGTTTTAGTTCATTCCTACATACTCAGTTTTCTGCTATTCTATTATTCGCCTTCCTAATAAGACTGCTTTCTTGCAATTATTGCAAGCATGTCTCCAGTGGCATATCGGCCATGCATCATTTCTAGTGGCACACAACCACTCATCGTCTCCAGTGGCATAAATCGAGCCACTCATCGTTTTCTGTCTGTCATTTCTCCTTTAGGTCAGTCGAGTTCAGGTTCCATCCTGCACCAGGTTGGACGTTATTTTCTCAGAGAAAAAAAAACACACACACAGGGATCGCATCTTCACCAGGGGGACAGTCGCATATCTAGGGGTGGGGGAAGATCACTAAACAGGTAAAAAAACAAAAAACAAACTGGACTTCTATGTCACCCTTACTACAGGTTCCCGGTCGATTGAGTTCTTGACCTCAACTAGGACTTGGCATCTAGGGCGTCAGTCAGGTGTGTAGTACATGGGCTCCACTGATTTGTAAACTGTCGCTTTTATTCGTTACGTTCGTTACCCCCACAGCTGCACACAGGCTCCCCGCAAGGGTCACCAAACTATAAACACCACATTCAGCTTAGTCGTAAGCCTCGCAGTATCCAACAGGTCGCCTCATACACTCTACAACAGCCAATTCTAATCCAGTTGTGCCAGCGGCACAACAGTTCATATCCTCGGCACCACAAATCACGCTTCATCTATCACGCAGCTTATTGCAGTTCAGTCTCTATCGTGAGACATCTGCCATAAGCTACCAGTCGTTACTCAGACCAAGTACATTCGTTTGCTCGTACGTACTCATAACTCAGCCGATACGCTGCTTCATATACTCTGACAGGTCATTCATACACTCCACATCCCGATTCGAATCTAGTTGTGTCCGCGGCACAACGATTTGTATCGGATCCATTTAATTCATTTCACAGTCCGATTCGAATCTAGTCGCATCAGCGGTACAACGATTCATATCGGATCCATTTTATTCATTTCACAGTCCGATTCGAATCTAGTTGCGTCGGCGGGACAACGATTCGTATCGGATCCATTTCATACACTCTCAATCACGGTTTACAATCGTTCATGGTTTTAGTTCATTCCTACATACTCAGTTTTCTGCTATTCTATTATTTGCCTTCCTAATAACGCTGCTTTCTTGCAATCATTGCAAGCATGTCTCTAGTGGCACATCGGCCACGCATCATTTCTAAGGTCTCCAGTGGCATAAATCGAGCCACTCACCGTTTTCTGTCTGTCATTTCTCCTTTAGGTCAGTCGAGTTCAGGT
Source organism: Lithobates clamitans (assembly GCA_037952925.1). Taxonomy (NCBI): domain Eukaryota; kingdom Metazoa; phylum Chordata; class Amphibia; order Anura; family Ranidae; genus Lithobates; species Lithobates clamitans. Next base: position 749,691 of record JBBGZY010001573.1, on the reverse strand, counting down.
TCCATCCTCCACCAGGTTGGACGTTATTTTCTCAGAGAAAAAAAAACACACACACACACAGGGATCGCATCTTCACCAGGGGGCCAGTCACATATCTAGGGGTGTGGGCAGATCACTAAACAGGTGAAAAACAAAAAACAAACTGGACTTCTATGTCACCCTTACTACAGGTTCCCGGTCGATTGAGTTCTTGAAATCAACTAGGACTTCGCGTCTAGGGCGTCAGTCAGGTGTGTAGTACACGGGCTCCACTCTCACATAACCCTGCAGCACCCTTTCACTAAACGTTTACTTCACTGCTCATTGGGCGTTAGTTACTGTCACATGTTTCTTTGCATTACACTCTGTTTCGAAGGGCGGTCCTTCACCTACGCAGACAAGGTCACCAAACGTTGAGTTTGCTGACAGTGCAATCGTTGGCAGACCGAGCACTTGTCACCAACTACAGAACGCAACATTCCTACTTAGGCCGTACTTCAGCTTCTTGCCCCAGTACGCCCCGGGGCTCTGGTTTCACAGGTTTGTGCTTAGCACAGATGGGCAACTGAGCTATTGGTTACCTGGCCAGTCACCTCCTGGCTCACGTCGGTTGCCACTCACTCTTTTGAGTTTTCGAAATTTCCACTCAACAGTGTTCAACGCTTGTCCAACATCACTCGACACAGGCGTCACTGGTTGTAGGATTCACAGTCCATGGGGTTGCAGCCTCATCCCTTGGAGCTGAGCATGTATTGATTGCACGAGTTCTGTGGCTGATTGAGGTGGTAATTAGACCCACCTGGTGCCTTGTCTGCACTTCAATTAAGCCTCGGGGGTTGGCTGGTTGGTAGGGGTTCAGTTATGATGGGGGGGTGGCACTCTAACGATCTACGACAGCTTGATTCGAATTCCAGTCGCATCAGTGTACCACGTACGAAATCACTCGTAGTTTCGTTAAAATCCTGTCATTGCCAGTCATTATCTGACATCGCTCCGCTCAGGCATCACTGATTTGTAAACTGTCACTTTTATTCGTTATGTTCGTTACCGACACAGCTGCACACAGTTTCCCCGCAAGGGCCACCAAACTATAAACACCACATTCGGCTTAGTTGTAAGCTTCACAGTATCCAACAGGTCGCCTCATACTCTCTACAACAGCCAATTTGAATCCAATCATGCCGGCGGCCCAACGATTCGTATCCTCGGCACCGCACATCACGTTTCATCTATCACGCAGCTTACTGCAGTTCGGTCATTAGCTACCAGTCATTATTCAGACCAAGTCCATTCATACGCTCGTACGTACTCATAACTCAGCCGATACTCTGCTTCATATACTATGACAGGTCATTCATACACTCCACAGCCCGATTCGAATCTAGTTGTGACGGCGGCACAACGATTCATATTGGATCCATTTCACAGTCCGATTTGAATCTAGTCATGTTGGCGGCACAGCGAATTCGTATCGGATCCATTTCATACACTCTCACTCACGGTTTATATTTGTTCATGGTTTTAGTTCATTCCTACATACTCAGTTTTCTGCTATTCTATTACTCCCTTTCCTAATAAGGCTACTTTCTTGCAATCATGCCTCCAGTGGCACATCGGCCACGCATCATTTCTGGTGGCACATCGGCCACTCATCATCTCCAGTGGCATAAATCGAGCCACTCACCGTTTTCTGTCTGTCATTTCTCCTTTAGGTCAGTCGAGTTCAGGTTCCATACTGCACCAGGTTGGATGTTATTTTCTCAGAGAAAAAACAAAAACAAACAAAGGGATCGCATCTTCACCAGGGGGCCATATCTAGGGGTAGGGGCAGGTCACTAAACAGGTAAAAAAAACAAAATACTGAACTTCTATGTCACCTTTACTACAGGTTCCCCGATTGAGTTTTTGACCTCAACTAGGACTTGGCATCTAGGGCGTCAGTCGGGTGTGTAGTACACTGGCTCAACTCTCACATAACCCTGCAGCAGGCTTTCACTAAACGTTCACTTCACATACATGATTTGGGCTGTTCATTGGGCGTTAGTTACTGTCACATGTTTCTTTGCATTACACTCTGTTTTCGAAGGGCGGCCCTTTACCTACGCAGACAAGGTCGCCAAACGTTGAGTTTGCTGACAGTGCAAGCATTGGCAGGCCGAGCACACGTCACCAACTACAGAACGCAACATTCCTACTTAGGTCTAACCATACCTCAGCTTCTTGCCCCAGGACGCCCCAGGGCTCTGGCTTCACAGGTTTGTGCTTAGCACAGATGGGCACCTGAGCTATCGGTGACCTGGCCAGTCACCTCCTGGCTCACCTCGGTTGCCACGCACTCTTTCGAGTTTTCTAAATTTACACTCAACAGCATTCAATGCTTGTCCAACATCACTCGACACAGGCTTCGCTGGTTGTAGGATTCACAGTCCATGGGGTTGCAGCCTCATCCCTTGGAGCTGAGCATGTATTGATTGCATGGGTTCTGTTGCTGATTGAGGTGGTAATTAGACCCACCTGGTGCCTTGTCTGCACTTCAATTAAGCCTTGGGGGTTGGGTGGTTGGTACGGGCTCAGTTGTGGAGGAGGGTGGCACTCTAACGATCTACGACAGCTTGATTCGAATTTCGGTCGCACACTCAACAGCGTTCAACGCTTCAGAACGCAAATCGGCTTTTAACTGTCATTCCTTTTTCTGTCCTTCTCCTTTTCCTTCTTGTCTATTTTTCTGTATACAACTCCGCTCACTATCCTACCACTACGACTCCTCTTAACACACGCACCCCCCTCCCCCCTCTCCTTGTCTTATAGTTGGAGCCATGCCGCAGGCCGGCAGCGAAGACCTCACCTCCGCAGGTTTAGAGCGCTGCAGAATTCAGTTCCTAAGGGGATGGACCATCCCCAAACTCGCAGCATAGGGGGCATTCCCTACCCCGCCACAGCCAGGGAAGCCCAGCTCTTCAGGCTGATCTTCTCACCACCAGTGGTAGCTCAGCCCGGCACCCAGCAGGCATCCCTGCAGTCGAACCCAGTCGCACTGGTGGCACAACGATGTGCATCTTCGGCACCACACGTCATGGTTCTATCTGTCACACAGCTTATTACAGTTCAGTCTCTATCGTGAGGCATCTGCCATAAGCTACTGATTGTTACTCAGACCAATCCTTTCGTACGTACTCATAACTCAGCCGATACTCTGCTTCACATACTCTGACAGCTCATTTCACACACCCTACTGCCTGATTCAGATCTAGTCGCGCCGGCGACACATCGATCCGAATCTGGTCCATTCATACACTCTACAGCCCGATTCGAGTCCAGTCGCATCAGCGGCACAACGATCCGAATCTGACACGACATGATTCCATTTGTCATACAGCTTCCTGCAGCTCGGTCTCCATCGTAAGGCACCTGCCACAAACTACCAGTCGTTACCCAGTCTGTCCATTCGTACGTTCGTACATACTCACAATCGTAGACAATACGCAACTCAATTTCAACTATGGGACTTGCAACTTAGCAAATACCGGCTGCTTAGTAAAAGGAAAAAATCTGGACAGCCGCACTCCAATATATAATGCCTTTTATTGTAAAGATGTCTCAAAGTTCATATAAAACAACAGGGGTACAGGCAAGGGACAGTTGACGCGTTTCACGCCATCATCGGTGCTTAGTCATAGCTATAAGACCATACATATTGATTGCAAATATATGCTGGTACAACATAGATCACATGATCAATTTTGTTGTCTTTAATTGCAAACAAATGTGGTCGAAAAGAAGCACACATTGCCAAGCAAAAACACAGAGATGGACCACATAAATGTGGTGATAGAAGTACTCATAACTTGAATGTGCATTATGACAAAGTAAATCGACTTTAAAACAGTCGAATAAACATTATATCAAAATAAACTGACTCCTAAAAACATCTTCGTGTATATTCCATGGAAAATGTATGTGTACATGAAACAGCAAAAAACACACTGAACACACACTGATGGCTTATCATACTGCTTGGAATGCCTACTGCAGGTTTCTAGCTTCATGCCCCGGAGCAACAACAGGAGACATTAAAGCGGACTTCTGGCCACCTAGGCGACTCCTCCTCTCCCCCTTGGCAGACCCTCCCTTCCGGCAATCTTCTGGGACACGTCACAGGTTACAGAAGATTGCCTGGCCATTGACAGAGCACAGCACGGCTCGCCCATGCGCAGTGCGCGCCCTGCTGTGAAGCCGCAAACTGTCACAGCCGGGCACCTAAATTTACAATGTCGGTGCTTCGAAGAGGAGGGGGAGAGAACGGAGGCTTCGGGCGCCCGCATCGCTGGACCGTGGGACAGGTGAACTCTGCATTAAGCACGTCCTAGCCTTCATATCGTATTGCCACACGCAGCTGGCTCTAACTCATAACACCATCAGGCTATACTTAGCCGGCGTTCAGCATTTCTTGTCCTTACAGGACCCCGGAAAGCCATCCTTATTCGCAGCCCATACAGTCAAATCCATTGTATGCAGCATCCACAAGCATCAGCCCATAGCCAACTGCAAACGCTTACCCATCACAAGTGCCATCTTCAGGGGCATGTCGACCATCCTGTCACATTCCCCGTTTGGGTTTCTACCCGGGCTGGTCATCCAGGGTCATCTACCTGGCCTTCTATGACTTTTACGGACTTTAGTGGCCCCGGCGGCAGATACTGTGCAGACACCACCTGGCTCACTTTCAAGACCATTTTGTGCTACACCTCGTAATATCCAAAACCCAACAATCCAGGCCCGGGGTCGACGTCAGGCTTCCAGACCAACAACGTCTGGTGCCCAGTAGCGATACTCGACTGGTTACTGTCACACCTACTCACCCAGTCAAGCTCCAGCCCGTGGCTACCTTTTCCAACCAGCCCCCGGAGTGGCAGCCAGTTCATCAAACACGTTAGGATCCTCCTGGTTAACCTAGGCCTTGACCCCCGGCCGGTATTTCGGAAACTCCTTTCTGCATGGGGTACCAGACTATGTCATTATGAAGTTGGAGTAAGAGAGAGTGCAGTATCCCAAAAGTTTTTAATACATAGGTGGATTAAGTTAAACTTACAGGAGAAATAGTTAAAATAAGCTCATCTGTCAGTGGATCTCCGGGGCTGTACTCCAGGCGGCTGTCATAGAGCTTGTCATCGATGTAGTTGATGATGTCCAGCCTCTCTGAGTAGGAAGCAGTGAGGCGATATCTGGAGCCTCAAGGGGATACGAAGTCGCACTCTGGCTGCATGGAGCGTCCCGCGGCTATGACCCCACAAGCGGGGACAGAAGATAGGTGGCAAGTGGGAGTGCCAGATATCTCCTGTCCCCACTTGTGACGTCATAGCCGTGGGACACTGAATGCAGCCAGAGTGCGACTGCCTATCCCCTCGAGGCTCTAGACATTGCCTCCCTGCTTCCTACACAGAGTGGTCGGACATTATCAACTACATCGATGACAAGCTCCATGACAGCCACCTGGAGTACAGCCCTGGAGATCCACTGACAGATGAGCTTATTTTAATTATTTCTTCTGTAAATGTTCTTAATCCACCTATGTATTAAAAACTTTTGGGATACAGCACTTAGATTGGGGCGTCCTCTCTCTCTCTTAGATGATACAGAGCCATCACAACTCTGAGGTCAGCAGCCACAGGTGATCCCTCTACACCATCCCAGTATACATTTAATTTATCACAGCACTGTGCTACCCAGGGACTGCCTCCCATCCCATTGTGACTTTTAAGGAGACATTGGGTTTCTTTTAAGCTGGCTGGACTGTTTATTGAATATTACACCTATGCGCCAGTTTCTTCTTCCTCATTAAGAAGTTGGGCAGGTGGAAATCTACCTGCTTTGCTCGATACATTCCAAGCCCTCAGGTAGAAATGTCACAAGCCTTCACCAAGCTTGCTCAAAAAAATGTCACAGGACCAATAAAGAGTTACTTCCCTATTAGAGTATTTTTGCCCCCCTTTTTGGTATACTGACCAGCAGACCAGGGAACACCTCAGGTCTATGTTATGTTGTAAGACTTGTGGCGTGTTTATTTGGTTCATATCTGTCTTGGTTTAAGGACTTCAACCATAAATAAGAAGGCCAGTATGGTGGCCTGGATTTATGGGAGGAGTCCAGGGGAGGGGATATTTAAGCAGACCACTCACCTGTGGTCCTTGTCGGTTCTGGTGAGTGATACCCTCCCTCCCATTTACCTTTTTCAGGGCACTTCTCAGCACATTTCTCTCCACAATCATCCATTACTTATCTTGGGAATGCCCCCTTTTTTGACATACCGGCCAGCAGACCAGGGCACACCTCAAGTCTATGTTATGTTGTAAGTCTTGTGGCGTGTTTATGTCTCAGTTGAAGAGCTTCAACCATAAATACATATATATATATATATATATATATATATATATATATATATATATATATATATATATATATATATATACATATATACATACATATACATTGGGGTCCCCAGCCCTGACCACCAGCTGAAGACATTATAGAAATGTCTCTTTCATTTATTAATTTATTGGAAGCTTTGAACTGTGATGGCACGATTTTGCTGCAGTAGTCCCAAGTTAAACCACTCATAGAATTTATTGGACTTTACTTGCACAAAAAGGAACACGCATTATGTAGACAAAAGACATTTTATTGCAAAATAAATTGCTAAAATCACATATAGACTCATTATAGGTCATAAAAACAAGGGGTTGATTTACTAAAGGCAACTAGACTCGGCACTTTGCTCCAGAGCTTAGTAAATGAGGTAAAGCTTCACTTTGCAAAGAATACCCATTCATATGCAAGGCAAAAAAAAAACGACATTTTTGCTTTCACATGATTGGATGATGGAAGTCAGCAGATCGCCCCCTCATTTACTAAGCTCTGAAGCAGCTGCTCTTGCACAGTCAATTTGCCTTTAGTAAGTCAACTCTAATGCCTATATATGTCACTGACAAAAATAATGCATACCGAGAAACACATTGGCCCACGAGGACCTGCCTCCACAAACAAACAAATCAATGGGGTTATGAGCAATAGCAAATTTATATGAGATAAAAATGTGAAAAAAAAAGTAATTTCGCAGGGGTTACGCTGCAGCTGGTATTAATACATTATTTTTCTCACATGCATGTATATGCATTATTTTTATGAGCTATGCTGGGTCTACTGTATATGTGATTTTATCAATTATTTTGTAATAAAAAATTTTTTTTATCTAAATAATGCATGTTCCCTTTTGTTTCAGTAAAGTCCGATAAGCCTCTATGAATGGTATGGTATGGTGTACACAGGGCTTTTTTTCAGGGGGAACTTGGTGGAACTCAGTTCCACCACCTCTGGCTCAGACCCTTTGGTGCCTGCTCACCACAATCACTTGTAAACACAGAAATCTAGTTTCTGTGTTTATAAGTGACAGCTCTGCACTCTGTATGTAATGCAATCCTGGTATTTAATGCCCCTTTAAGACCCTCCTACTGTTTTCGTGAAATTTGAATAAACACACCCACTATTTGATGTGATTTGAAGGGTGTGTGTAGGGGGAGGGGTTTTGTGGGGCCGAGGTTAAGTTCCAGCACCTATTGTTTGATAAAAAAAGCCCTGGGTGTACATTTATGAATGTAGCACATGAGTCGCCCCATTGGTTTATGTAGGAGTCCCATGTTGGAGAAAATCTCCGTTGATTAAAATCTGCCTTTAACTGTCATGTCAGTTTTGTGGGGATAAGTAGTGTGCCCTAAATTGTAACTCCACTTTTGTAAAGAAAAAGACAATCCTCTCTGGGTGATCAATGTACATTGCCGGAATTTTAACAAACTTTGTTGCAGATTCCTACCTGTTTCTGAAAAAGCTGTTTGTTTCACCATGTCCTGTGTAGACTAACTGTAAATGGGAGGGCCTGTTTTTTTATTCAGCTGGTGCACTCTCAGTGTTCTGATGAGAAAGGTTGCAGGGTCTGCATCCCTATAGAAGCAAATCAACCTTTAGAGAATATTTAACCAAAAATCAAATTTCTGTTGCAGTGGATGGCTAAAATATGACTTGTATCATAGTGATCTAATCACACAAGCAGGAATTTCAATTTTTGGAGGCATTCTGTACACCAATAATGTACAGAATGCATACAGGTTGCCATATTGGATTGAATTTTACAAAAACTTAGACTTAAAAGGAAAGGTAATTTTTAAAAACATTTAATTATAATACAGGCCATGTAGTAATTATACATGCTATATTATTATTTTATTTGCTAGAATTATTTTTCAAACACCCTTTTGATTTTCTCATATGTTTTCACTATTACTGATTTCGGACTAAAGGTTTTCTATTACCATGGAAAAAAAAATCTTCTCTGCCCAGGATTCTTTTGTATGTAGATAGTTCCTGGAAATATATGCATTTAGTAAAGGATGGCAATAAAGTGATTTAATTAAAGGAAAACTTTAAACTATAAACATTTGAGATCATTTGATGACTGATATAAAAATGTATAAAGGTTTAAGGGACAATAAAGGCCTTTGTTAAATATCACATTTTTATCTCTGATTTCATCATAACTTTGACATTCAAAGGAGACCCAACAGCTGCTGTTCGACTAACCAATCAGCTTCTTCAGCTGGGGGCTGACGTAACTCTGCGTAGCCGATGGACTAACATGAATGCCCTACACTATGCTGCCTACTTCGATGTCCCAGAACTTCTACGCATCCTCCTGAAAGCATCAAAACCTAAAGGTGAGGGAATAGAGTTAGGTGGGGTGTCTGATTAGTGGTACAGAGGTAGGAATATGGCTCTCCAAGAAAATGTGTTAAAGTATAGGTAAGAGTATTGCATTAACCAATTCAAAACAGGGCATTTTCACCATCTTCCTGTCCAGGCCAATTTTCACTTTTTAGCGCTGTTACATTTTGAATGACAATTGCGCGGTCATGCAACACTGTACCCAAATTCATTTTTTCCCCACAAATAGAGCTTTCTTTTGGTGGTATTTGATCACCTCTGCGGTTTTTATTTCTTGCGCTATAAACAAAATAAGAGTGACAATTTTGAAAAAAAACACAATATTTTTCACTATAATAAATATCCCAATTTAAAAAAAAAATTTTCCTCAGTTTAGGCCGATATGTATTCTACATATTTTTGGTAAAAAAAAAAATCGCAATAAGCTTTTCTTGATTGGTTTGCGCAAAAGTTATAGCATCTACAAAATAGGGGATACATTTATGGCATTTTTATTATTATTTAATTTTTTACTAGTAATGGCGGCGATCTGCGATCTTTATCGTGACTGTGACATTGCGGCGGACACTTTTGACACTATTTTGGGACCAGTGACATTTATACAGCGATCAGTGCTATAAAAATGCATTGATTACTGTATAAATGTCACTGGAAGGGAAGGGGTTAACACTAGGGGGCTATCAAGGGGTTAAATGTGTTACCTAGGGAGTGATTTTAATTGTAGGGGGAGGGGACTCACAAGGGGAGGAGACCGATCAGTGTTCCTCTGTACTGGGACTCACTTTTGTTGCCAGAAGTTTAGACATTAATGGCTGTGTGTTAAGTTATTTTGAAGGGACAGCAAATTTACACTGTTATACAAGCTGTACACTCACTACTTTACATGGTATTAAAGTGTCATTTCTTCAGTGTTGTCACATGAAAAGATAATAAAATATTTACAAAAATGTGAGGAGTGTACTCACTGTTGTGAGATACTGTGTGTATGTGTGTGTATATAGATAGATAGATAGATAGATAGATAGATAGATAGATAGATAGATAGATAGATAGATAGATAGATAGATAGATAGATAGATAGATAGATAGATAGATAGATAGATAGATAGATAGATAGATAGATAGATAGATAGATAGATAGATAGATAGATATATCTATATATATATATAGACAGTAGTTTCTATCAGCGTAGCTGAAAGCTGAAATAGCTGAATATTTGAAATACAGACTACAATGCCATCTGCTGGCTTTGTGTAAGACTGCAGAATTTTACCATGAAATATTTTTTATTTGCCTGGCTAAAAAAATAATATATTTTTTTAGTCCTAACCATAATAAATAAGGAAAGAAAGTATGCACAAAACCACTACACTATACATTTTTTTGAAAATGCTGGGACTGTGTACTTTTTGCATTAGAAAATGTGAAATGTCATGAAAATGATACCTTTTGTATTTAATGAACAGGTGTTTATATTTAAATACCGAATCTAACTCAAATGTATTTAATCTTTTCTCTCTATCTCTTAGTGCTAAATTCCACCTGCAGTGATTTTAACCATGGTACCGCTTTGCACATCGCCGCCTCTAATCTTTGCCTGGGAGCTGTCAAGTGTCTGCTGGAACATGGCGGCAACCCATCTGTCAGGGTGAGAAACATCCTCTAATATATATCTTCCATATATCTATCACATGGCATTGTAGTCCAAAGAAACCCCATTAAATAACATTGCAAGCCACAATGTTCAAGATAATACTAAAACTATCAATTTTCAGTATTCATTATTTTTGTGTCATCAAAGCAATGAAGTGTTATTTATAATTGTTTGCTTTGGGTTGCTACCCTCTGTACATTGCTTGAGCCTTATCAAGGCTATTAAATCTTATTTTATTGTTATATGTTTTATATTAGTTTTGCTATTTGGAAAATTGGCTTGTTTGTAAAGCGTATCTAAACCTCAAAATATAAATATAATATATTGCAACTTACCCGTCCTTGGAAGAGGTGCCTGCATTCATTTGCTTTTTCCAGGCCTTTTCTCTTCATTTCACTTTTTAATCTCATAACTAATACCACTTCCCATTCCTTCGTGTCTATGCTCACTTCTCCAATGTATCCATGGAGGCAGCCCTGGTTGTTACAGAGGCTGGACTTCAAACATGTCTGTCTTTGTTCGTCTACATTACATGGTGGATTGATGGGACTATTAATTTATAAAAGAGAGGTAACATTGTTTTAGCTGTCCTTTTAACTCCCAGAAAGTGATAAGGACACTACATTTCTGGCAGGATCAACAGTTGTGTCTTGTACTTGCATAAATATTCTTGGCCTGAAAAAAGGAAACTAATGCAGTCATTTACATCTAAGGACTGACAACCTGCAATATATTGCATTTTAGTTTCTGGGTTTTAGATACACTTTGAAAATCAAAAAAGCAGTGCTAATATTATAAGTGCAAATGTGCCAAAAGGCAGTTTAAAATAAATAACCACATATAAAGTGCAGATGTGCAACTAATAGTGCATATAATGTATATTGGGCCCATGCACACATAGACCCCAAAAGTTCACAAAAAACAAAATTGATCAACTTAAAAGTGCAAAAACAGTCCATTTAGGTGCAGATGAATCCTTTGATAATATGTCCAAAAGTCACATTCCCTCAAAAGGTGCAGTAAGTGCTTATGGAAAAAAAGTGGAATCCACCTATCAGATAGCAGTAGTTGGCGCCTCTTACCAGAAAGGTTGGACCACAAATTATAATGGTAAAACTTGCAAATAGTACATTTCAAGGACTGGCGTCCAGTGGAGAGATGATTGCCACTTAGCAGCATGTTGTAATATAACACCGAAAGGGTAAATATATAAACTTCCATAGAGAAGCACATTTTATATACTCTCACCATTTATTCCAAAGTTCACGGTACTCCAAGACAGTAGCAATCCGATACAACAGGGATAAAACAGCAGGCTGATAGCTCACATAGGAAAAACGCTGTTAGCAATCCGCAGATTGTCCGTGATGACGTCGTAGACAGACCATGCCCTACGTGTTTCGTCAGCAATGACATCTTCGGGAGACAGGCTTTACACTGAAGACATCATTGCTGATATATACTTATACTTATCACACACAAAAAATTTATTTATCTCAACACACTCCATTAACGTAATGCTTAAAATATACCTAAAAGCAAAACGTAGCTTGGATTAGCTTGGATTAGATAAAGTAGTGATGGGTTAGAACCTCTGTCAAGTTATCTTGTCTGTCTTTAGGGAGATTCTCTCTCTCTAACTGTCCTGATCACCAGTGTCACTGGAAATGAAAGTAGGGATAAACCCAAAATTGCGAGTGCCACAGGACTAGAGGCGAAGTCTTCCAATGGACACACTTGTTTCCGGGACACCTGTCTAGAACGGGATAACCTCACATTGGAAAGATATTGTCTCACTTACTGTTAAGTGAAACAGGAAGAGAAATCTCCCTAATTACTGACAGTGGTTTTAATTCTCCCCTACTCTATCCAAAATTTAAAAAATAGGCTTTAGATATACTTTAAGGGAAACCTGAGAAAGGAAATTAAAATTAAGCTTATGACTAAAATTGCTTACCTTCAATAAAAACAAAATGGCCCAAGGGTATCAGCAGCTGAAATTATATGAAAAGTTTGACTTTTCATGGTAAAGTTAAGCTTGAATCCACCCCCCCAGGCTTCCAATGAATCAGTGAGGCTACCAGTCATGTTTACAAACCATCACGGAGGCTCAGGAGGTAGGAGAGGGTAAAACCAAGCACAACATTTACAGGAAAATCCAAGATGTTTACACTATAGGGAACTGGCTTGAACAATATGACATGAAAAAAAATTATATCAGTAATTGAGAGTTTATAGAAAGAAATATGTAATTTCTCTCCCTTACCCTATACAGAACAGCAAGGGCCAAGTCCCAGGAGATGTGGTTCCCGACCCCATGGATATGGGCCTAGATAAAGCTGAATCTGCCATGATTGCTAAGGAGCTAAAGCAGCTGCTTTTGGACGCAGTGCCCTTAACTTGTAACCTTCCCAAGGTTACGCTACCCAACTATGACAACATCCCTGGGAACCTGATGCTGGCATCTATAGGACTGAAGCTGGGGGACAGAGTACTGATTGATGCAGAGAAGGTAACAGCTAAACTTTTTATTCAATAATGAGAATGGGAATGGAATGGGATAGTTTTATGAGCTGTTAAGATAGTAGAGTATATTAGATACAATGCTAGTTCTACTGGAGAGAAAATGCGCACTCCTGCGTTTTTGTAAATTTTTTACAAATGTTTTTCACGCACTCTAATTGAAGTCTACTGGGGCCAAAAATACTTGAAGCTTATAGCTCACAAAAAGCTCATGTAGCTTTTTTGAACTGCAAGCTTCAAGCAACATTATGCTCAGAAAACAAAAATTGAAAACTATAGGAATTTTGATGTTGAGCGTTTTGGAGCTTCAAGTCTTTGGAGCTTCAACTAGAAAATACTCGGGTGTGTATGGAGCCAAAGTGCCTTGTTACATGGTGTGCCCTCCTATTCTAGCAATATGAATAGTAAAATTGTGTTCAACATTTTTCGTTTTAAGAACATTAATGGGTTCAAATTGAAGTTCATTTTCAACTGCAGTGATGAGAAAATTCGAAGGAGCAGAATGAAAAATTTCTCTTGAATGAACAAATTTCCAACAATGTATGTCGTTTTCGTTCAGGAAAATCCGTTCACTCCAAATTTAAATGTTAAAAGTAAAAAAAAAATGTAAAGTTCTTTTGAATGACATTCATCAAGTCATCAAATGTATTGAGAATTTTTGTACAAATGTTTGTTTGAACATTTGTTAGAAAATCTACTAGTGTAAGATCAGCTTAACAATATGGCATATCAATCCACCAACTGTGGGTTCAGTGATTTCACTTTTCTGCTTAAAAACATTTTTTTTCTTTTTTCCAAGGTGGAGATTAACTCCAAAACAGAATTTAGGATTCTAGACAATAATTGTATATTTATAGTGTAATAAAATACAAATATATACAGTGGCTTGCGAAAGTATTCGGCCCCCTTGAACTTTTCAACCTTTTGCCACATTTCAGGCTTCAAACATAAAGATATAAAATTTTAATTTTTTGTGAAGAATCACCAACAAGTGGGACACAATTGTGAAGTGGAACGAAATCTATTGGATATTTTAAACTTTTTTAGCAATTAAAAAACTGAAAAGTGGTGCGTGCAAAATTATTCGGCCCCTTTACTTTCAGTGCAGCAAACTCACTTCAGAAGTTCAGCGAGGATCTCTGAATGATCCAATGTTGTCCTAAATGACTGATGGTGATAAATAGAATCCACCTGTGTGTAATCAAGTCTCTGTATAAATGCACCTGCTCTGTGATAGTCTCAGGGTTCTGTTGAAAGCGCAGAGAGCATCATGAAGACCAAGGAACACACCAGGCAGGTCTGTAATACTGTTGTGGAGAAGTTTAAAGCCGGATTTGGATACAAATAGATTTCCCAAGCTTTAAACATCCCAAGGAGCACTGTGCAAGCGATCATTTTGAAATGGAAGGAGTAAAAGACCTCTGCAAACTACCAAGACCTGGCTGTTCCTCTAAACTTTCAGCTCAGACAAGGAGAAGACTGATCAGAAATGCAGCCAAGAGGCCCATGATCACTCTGGATGAACTGCAGAGAACTACAGCTGAGGTGGGAGAGTCTGTCCATAGGACAACAATCAGTCGTACACTGCACAAATCTGGCCTTTATGGAAGAGTGGCAAGAAGAAAGCCATTTCTCAAAGATATCCATAAAAAGTCTCGTCTAAAGTTTGCCACAAGCCACCTGGGAGACACACCAAACATGTGGAAGAAGGTGCTCTGGTCCGATGAAACCAAAATCGAACTTTTTGGCCACAATGCAAAACGATATGTTTGGCGTAAAAGCAACACAGCTCATCACACTCAACACACCATCCCCACTGTCAAACATGGTGGTGGCAGCATCATGGTTTGGGCCTGCTTTTCTTCAGCAGGGACAGGGAAGATGGTTAAAATTGAGGGGAAGATGGATGCAGCCAAATACAGGACCATTCTGGATGAAAACCTGTTGGAGTCTGCAAAAGACCTGAAACTGGGATGGAGATTTATCTTCCAACAAGACAATGATCCCAAACATACAGCAAAATCTACAAAGGAATGGTTCACAAATAAATGTATCCAGGTGTTAGAATGGCCAAGTCAAAGTCCAGACCTGAATCCAATCGAGAATCTGTGGAAAGAGCTGAAAACTGCTGTTCACAAACGCTCTCCATCCAACCTCACTGAGCTCGAGCTGTTTTGCAAGGAAGAATGGGCAAGAATTTCAGTCTCTCGATGTGCAAAACTGATAGAGACATACCCCAAGCGACTTGCAGCTGTAATCGCAGCAAAAGGTGGCTCTACAAAGTATTAACGTAAGGGGGCCGAATAATTTTGCACGCCCCACTTTTCATTTTTTTATTAGTTAAAAAAGTTTCAAAAATCCAAAAGATTTCGTTCCACTTCACAATTGTGTCCCACTTGTTGGTGATTCTTCACAAAAAATAAAAATTATATATATTTATGTTTGAAGCCTGAAATGTGGCAAAAGGTTGAAAAGTTCAAGGGGGCCGAATACTTTAGCAAGCCACTGTAGTTGGGACAGAAGCACTGGAAAAGTCAGTTTGGCTAGGAAAGGGTGCCATATGTACCTTTGAAACCTTGGTAGTCAAGTGCAATGAGGCCACTGCTGTGATTGTTCTTGATAGATTAAATATCTTCCATTACACCTCTCACTCCTGAAACTCTTGTGGAAGTCATAGCATAATGGTCTACAGAGAGACACTGTGTGGCACCAGCTTTATAAGTAAAAACTACTCTTTTTTTGGATATGGAAACAAGTTCAATTTCCCTGATAAGAAAGTACATTTTAAGTATAGTTAGAGCTGGATTTATTTTTATCTGTTATGTTTTATTGCTGTGGAAAAGCTCCGTTATCAAATGCTGGAACTGCTGATTGTGCTTTTTTGAAGCTGAAAAAGGCTGGTTGTGGCCATTTTAAAACCTACTTGCTAAGCAGACTCTCCCTACCTGTACAAAACAAACCCACTTGAGGATGTCTACCCCAAGAGACAACAACAAGGAGATTACACTGTTACTAATAGGCATGATAATAAGCATATTGTTTATACTGTCTTTCTTCATGCCACTTTTTTGCAGGCTGCCACATTGCGCTTTTGTGGCACCACCGAGTTTGCCAGTGGTCAGTGGGTGGGAGTCGAGCTGGACGAGCCAGAGGGAAAGAATGATGGCAGTGTGGGAGGCATTCGCTATTTTATTTGTCCCCCCAAACATGGTGAGTGGTCCTTAATTTTTTTTCTTATATATTCCTTTGTCCCTTTGCATTAATATATCAAGATGTCTTTGGATTTTTAAAAAACCTAACTCCAGACTAAAGAAATTTCTTAGTCTTGGTTGTCCTCTTATGAAATAATCTTTTATAATATTATCACCGTTTTTACTGAAAGATACTTAAAAAATATTCAATATGTTTCAGTATTTAAAAAAAAAACAGAAAAAAACAATATCACAGGTAAAAAGTAAATTATACTTTTCTCTAAATTTACATTTTCCTAATGCACTTGCCTACTCACGCTTGTTTGCTGTCAGTGTTCAGCCTGTAGGTGTCACTGTTCTCAAGGTAGATTACTTCAACCAGTTAAACAGATCTAATGTGTACGCATTCTTTCTAACCACAAAACACTTTGTCCATATGGTCAGCCCATTTGTTCTGTCAATTATTTTATATAGAGTTATAATATCCGAGCCTTATAGAGTAATTCAAACCCCAAATTTTACAATATATGTAATATGCAACCCCAATTTCAAAAACATGGAGGCACTGTGTAAAATCTACATAAAAAGAGAATTCAATGATTTGCAAATGTCATAAACCCGTATTTTATTCCCATTACAAAATAGAAAACATATCAAATGTTTAAATTGAGGAAATGTACCATTGTAAGAGAAAAAAAGGGTAATTATGAAATTGATGGCAGCAAAACATCTAAAAAAAAAAAAAAAGTTGAGACGGGGCAACAAAAAGATGGCAAAGTAAGTGCTACTAACAAGGAAGAGCTGGGAGAACATTTTGCAATTAATTAGGTTAAAGTGGTTCTAAAAGCTGAAGGGTTTTTTTTTTTTTACTTAATGCATTCTATGGAACACAGCTGGTGCTGTAAATGTGGTCTGAGCTGCTCATGCCCTTCTGTTATATAAAAAAAAAAAAACATCTGTCAGCGGTTTTCAAAAATGTAAGTTTAATGCCTTTTTAAAGCTGAACTTCAGAGAAAGTAAAAACCCTCCCTTGCAGTGGGGCTCCCCCCCCCCTGTTCTGCAAGAGTTGAATGCTCGTTAAGGTCTAGGAGATGGGAAGTCTTAATTGATCCTTCACTCCTGCAGAGGCCCTTCCCCTCATATGCCCCGGTGGTCAGATGCCCCCTGACATCATCAAGACCAATGCAAGCCCCTGGCCCTGCACTGGACATGGGGACATCAGGGGAACAGTCCTCTGCCAGATCATAGAAGAGTGTCAACTGTTGGGGGGAATGGGGGATTGGGTTAGTAAAACTGCTTTTCCTGACCCCTAGACCTAAATGGGCATTCAACCCTTGTGGTGCGGAAGCAGACCGACTGCAAGGGAAGGATTTTACTTTTCCAGAAGTTAGAATTTAAAGATGCAAGTTTTCTAAAACGGTTGGATTCCATCCTCAAGCATTATACAATTTTGTGGAAGGAACCTAGCCGGCTCCAGGTGATTGCGTCTTTAATAGGTTAAAGGTGAATTCTGGGAAGTAAAAACCTTTTCCCTTGTAGTGGGCCCCTCTCCACACTGAAAGGGTTATCTTTTTTGCCTAAGGGTTGATGAATAGGGTGATATACCTTCATTATAACTCCCCTGAAAGCACGCACTCTCTGCCTTTCAGAGGTATGTGCTAGCCCTTGGTGACATCCCATACAATGCAGGGCTGCTGGTGCTGCACTGTATGGGATGACCTCAGGGCGCTGTGACTGGTTGGGCAGTGAAGAGGGGTGGTTTTGGGAGACCGATCTTACAGAAAGGAGGAAGCTGGCTGGATTGAGTAATATTGTATTATTTATTCCAGATATTTGTATAGTGCTGACAATTGATACAGCACTTTCCATATTGTACATTCACATCTGTCCTCGCCCTCAAGAAGTTTACAATCTAATGTCTCTAATGCTGTGCACACAAGGGCGGACTTTTCAACCGGACTTGTCTGATGGAAACGAATCCGTCGGACAATCCGACCGTGTGTGGGCTTCATCAGACCTTTAGCGGACTTTTTCTGTCGAAAATCAGACGGACTCTAGATTTGGAACATGTTTCAAATCTTTCCGCCGGACCCAGTTCCTATCGAGGATTACAAACATGATAGGGTCTGAAGGTTTATTCTTAAGTTGAATCTGTTTGTAAGTCGGAACAGGTACATTTTGTAAGTGTAGCTCCAGACAAAAAAACTATTTTTAAGCTTTTTGGATAGCATAGGGAAGGGCTAACACTCCTGTAACATTTGTTTTGCTGTCTGTACCCCTGTTGAGAAGATTTAGAGCCCTTGCACACTGGGGCGGTTTGCAGGCGCTATTGCGCTAATAATAGCGCCTGCAAACCGACCCGAAAGTGCCGCTGCTGTGTATCCAGTGTGAAAACCCCGAGGGCTTTCACACTGGAGCGATGCGCTGGCAGGACGGTAAAAAAAAGTCCTGCCAGCAGCATCTTCGGAGCGGTGTGTATACCGCTCCTTTACCGCTCCTGCCCATTGAAATCAATGGGACGGCGCGGCTATACCGCCGGCAAAGCGCCTCTGCAGGTGGTATTTAACCCCTTCTCGGCCGCTAGCAGGGGGTAAAACCGCCCCGCTAGCGGCCGCATATCGACGGTAAAACGCCGCTAATAATAGCGGCGTTTTACCGCCGACGCCGCCCCCCGCCCCAGTGTGAAAGGGCTCTAAATCTAACTTTCTGTCCCATTGACAATTGGATTTTGAAAATTTTGGGTTGTTGTAGAAACAAGCCTTGGTGATAAAGCATCAGTGGGGACACCTTTTTTTCCCATAATAACACTTACAGGAGTGAATTTTCCCTCCTAGGGGTAGATTTCCTCCCACTTCCTGTTGTCTCCCTCCATTTTTAAGTAGGAGTCGTTTGTAAGTCAGATGTTTGTAAGTAGGGGACCCCCTGTATTTGTTTTTAATGGGGTCATATAATGATATGGTACTCATTATTTGTACATTTATAAGCGTTTTGTCATTTTGTAATAAATTAACCCTGTGTTTCTTAATTGGATATGGTATTCTAGCAGTTTTTTGTGTTTAATTTTAGTCTACAGTCTTTCTGCTGCTGTGACTTTTTAGCATGCATTTTTCTTTTTTATCTTTGACTGTTGTTTGACATTCATGACATCTAGTTTGCCTGGAGGGTGGTGATGCTGTATTATATTGTTATGAAGGTTTTGAATATGTTAGAATCAACAATAAAGCTATTGTCCTAGTTTATGCTTCTACGAGTGTTGATGATGCAAAAGCTGCTCTGAAGGATTCATGATCACATTTCACAGTAACATATAAATCTTGTACAAAACTCTGCTGGAATGAATACAGTTTAGAACAGTCCATGAAACCGTATATAAAGCCATACCTCCCAACATTTTGAGATGGGAATGAGGGACACCTACTAGCAAACGTATATAGGCATAGGACACGCCCCCTGCCACACCCCCTTAAAGGAGAATTAACCAAAACAAAAGGTTAATTAAATCCACAAGTGCTTTTTTTTTACCACTACTATTTCTTTATATTGGCTTTTAAAATTTACAAATGCAGTAATTTAGAATTTGGATGAAAGGTTTAGCACTGGGAAACACTTTTTGAAAGACAAAAAGTCTATTTTATATACAACTATAAAGATCAGACCAAAATGAGGGACAAATGAAGAGGAATGAGGGACAGAGGGACGTTGCTCCAAATCAGGGACAGTCCCTCGAAATCAGGGACAGTTGGGAGCTATGTATAAAGCCCAAACTTTTTTTTTTTTTGCATAGGATAGGATAAGGACTTATGTTAGTTTTATTCATGCTGTCTGTGTCCCCAATGGGGAGAGGCATACACTTACCGGCCACTTTATTAGGTACACCTTGCTAGTACCGGGTTGGACCCCCTTTTGCCTTTAGAACTGCCTTAATTCTTCATGGAATAGATTCAACTAGGTGTTGGAAACATTTCTTAGAGATTTTGGTCCATATTGACATGATATCATCACGCAGTTTCTGCAGATTTGTCGGCTGCACATCCATAATGCGAATCTCCCTTTCCACCACATCCCAAAGGTGCTCTATTAGATTGAGATCTGGTGAGTGTGGAGGACATTGGAGTACAGTGATCTCATTGTCATGTTCAAGAAACCAGTGGTGAGATGATTTGATCTTTGTGACATGGTGCATTATCCTGCTGGAAGGAGCCATCAGAAGATGTGTACACTGTAGTCATAAAGGGATGGACATAGCCAGCAACAATACTTTAAATGATGCTCAGTTGGTACAAAGGGGCCCAAATTGTGCCAAGAAAATATCCCCCACACCATTACACCACCAGCCTGAACCATTGATACAAGGCAGGATGGATCCATACTTTTATGTTGTTTACACCTAATTCTGGCCCTACCATCTGATTGTCTCAGCTGAAATCGAGACTCATCAGATCAGGCAACGTTTTTCCAGTCTTCTATTGTCCACTTTCGGTGAGCCTGTGTTGTGCGTTCAGAGATGATATTCTGCATACCTTGGTTGTAACGAGTGGTTATTTGAGTTACTGTTGCCTTCCTATTATCTCAAACCAGTCTGCCCATTCTCCTCTGACCTCTGACATCAACAAGGCATTTTCATCCACACAACTGCCGCTCACTGGATATTTTCTCTTTTTCGGACCATTCTCTGTAAACACGAGAGATGGTTGTGTGTAAAAATCCCAGTAGATCAGCAGTTTTTGAAATATTCAGACCAGCCCGTCTGGCATCAACAACCATGCCACGTTCAAAGTCACTTAAATCCCCTTTCTGATGCTCTGTTTGAACTTCAGCAAGTCGTCATCACCGCATCTAGATGCCTAAATGCATTGAACTGCTGCCATGTGATTGGCTGATTAGCAATTTGTGTTGTCAAGAAATTGAACAGGTGTACCTAATAAAGTGGCCAGTGAGTGTATATTACATAGTTACCTCTAAACTTTTCGAAAGCTTAGGAAGGCCATACACAGTTTGAATCTCGGCTGGTTCAGCAGGAACCGGGCGAGAATCGAACCATGTATGGGCAGGTTGATTGTACCAAGTTGATCGATCAACTGGGGTGCAACCAGCCTGACGTATTTTTACTTGCGATTATCTCTAGCAGCTGGTATAGTCACTAACAATAATATAATCACTGTCTTTTGCTGGTGGGGACGGCCTCCCCCCCCCCCCCCCCCGGTAGAATACAATGGCTCGGCAGGAGGGATTCCCGCATCAACACTGTCTGTGTTGATGGGGGAATCACGTGAATTTCAGGAAAGAAATTTGCACCGTGGTCTACAACTGTCTGGGCTCCTACTTCACTGAAGACAACTTTCTTGACCACTTAGTATGGCTGTCGCTGTTTTGACTGGTTCATTAGTAACCAGCCCAAAATTCAATCAGTGTAAGGCCAGCTTAAGCCCCGTACACACGGGCAGAATGTTGGTAGACATTTGCCAGTACAAAAAATACCAGCCGACATACTGCCCGTGTGTACGTCGGTCTGTCAGACATGCATGCTGGAAAACCAGCAGCCGACCAACTCCAGATTAGTGTTTCCAGCCAATGGCAGAGACCGCTGACCGGAATGTTCTGGCGGGGGGCCGTCCGCCTGTCAGAACACAACAGCTTAGCCGGGGAGATCGCTGAACTAACCTTGCATGGTTCGTACAGTGGCTTCCGACTGGAGCTGTCAGGTTTTTTTCGTGCAATCCAGCGGGGTTGCACGAAAAAAAACTGTAGTGTGTACCAGGCTTTAAAGTGGTATAAAACACTGGCATATAGAGGATGGGGAGAAGGAGTGGCTTGCCACAATAGGCAATGTTAGGAAATGGACACACCGGGAGTGCATCACAAACAAACTAAAGATTTCTCAGCACACTTATAAGCCAGCCTGCAAAACAACCAAACTGACCCTGTCTAATAGTTTACGTTAAAAACAAAGAGATTTATTTGCACACATTTGCAAATACTGTATATGCACAATCCACAGTGCCCACGCCAAGGGACTTCTGTATATACTGCGGTCCTAACTCTAAATTTCCAGTTTCGCAGTATATACAGAGGTCCCTTGGTGTGGGCACTGCAGCTTGTGCAAATATTTTCAAATGCGTGCAAACAAAACCCTCTGTTTTTAACATAAACTGTTAGAAATGGTCGATTTGGTTGTTTTGCAAGCTAGCTGGTAAGTGTACTGGGAAATGTTTTGTTTGTGTGTGAAGTGCATTGCCCTTCCATGTGCACCTTGCTGCAAAGGTCAGTTATAGAAGTTCATTGTTATTGCGCTGCACTTTTCTTCAATATTTCTAAAGGTCAGTTATAGGTTGGGGTGGTTGCCAGTTTTTGTACACACTGGGAGTGCACACGCAAGAGTAATGCCGCGTACACACGACCGGACTTTCCAGCAGACTTGGTCCGGCGGACCGGACTCTGTCGGACAATTCGATCGTGTGTGGGCTCCAGCAGACTTTTTTTTCCCCAAAAGTCCGACGGACCTAGAAATAAAACATGTTTCAAATCTTTCCGACGGACTCGAGTCCAGTCGAAAAATCCGCTCGTCTGTATGCTAGTCCGACGGACTAAAACCAACGCTAGGGCAGCTATTGGCTACTGGCTATCAACTTCCTTTTTTTAGTCCGGTCGTATGTCATCACGTTCGAATCCATCGGACTTTGGTGTGATCGTGTGTAGGCAAGTCCGTTCATTAGAAAGTCCGTTCATTCGGAAAGTCCGTTGGAAGTCCGTCGAAAGTCCATCGGATAGTCCGTCGGACCAGTCTGGTCGAAAAGTCCGCTCGTGTGTACGCGGCATCACACAGTGGGACACTGTTGAAGAAGGAGGCACTAAGCAGCGGGTGCAGGCGCCAGCGTTGAGGGGACAATATAAATCAGGTCACAGGAGGAAGCAAAAGGCATTACATAAGTTAAGTGTTTTCACCAGCATTAGGGTAAAAAAAAAGCAAGCTTGTTTCATTAGTAAATTTTAGTTACGACCATGAAAATGTGTATTGTATTGTCCCTTCTGTATTGAACTGTACTGTAATTGTGCTGTCACCCCTCTACATTGTAAAGCGCTGGGTAAACTGTTGGTGCTATATAAATCGTGTGTAATAATAATAATAATAATAATATTTAACGTAATTGCGGCTTTATATGGACTTTCATAACACGTTTTTCTTTATTGGTTTTCAGTTCCTTTTTCCACATCTACTTATAAAAACACATTTTTCTTTCTAGGGATATTTTCTTCTGTGTCTAAGATCAGTAAAGCCCCTGAACAACCTCCATCCTCTGTCACTTCCACACCAAAGACCCCTCGTATGGACTTTTCCAGGGTCACAGGCAAGGGAAGGAAGGAGAAAAAATGTATGTACACTTTTTATGGAAGCCTGAAGAGCACAGGCCTAGTTTAGATACAATAATATTGTGGTGGTTATAGTAAACTAGAGTTTAAGGGTTCGCTGGTTGTGTTTCCTGTGGTCTCTCACAGCAACGCAGAAGAAGTCCATCAGTGTGGGCAGTCTAGACAAAGAGGGACTGAACATCGACTTGGGGGACCAAGTTCTTGTGGCTGGACAGAAACAGGGAGTGGTGCGCTTCTACGGAAAGACAGATTTTGCTCCAGGTAACATGATGGGAAGAATAAATGGGCTACAGCTATAGCATTTGGTATATACAGTATATACTGTATCCTACTGAGAAAAAACACAATAATATTCTTATATCTACCACAGGATACTGGTTTGGAGTCGAGCTGGAAAAGTCTACAGGGAAACATGATGGCTCAGTATTTGGTGTTCGGTATTTTACCTGTTCCCCAAAACACGGAGTCTTTGCTCCACCATCTAGAGTTCAGAGGTAAGATTTGGATGCAGGTTTTGGCATAGTGATAATTTATTGTGTAGTGTAACAGCAAACATTTTGTCTAACTTTTGGGAATCCTACTCTAAAGTATATCATCACTTAAGGGCTATCACTTTAGCTACATAAGAGGGTAGCAGTGCAACTTACTGAACACACAAGATCATCAGATACAGACTTCTGAAGATCACCGTGTCTCCAGGCTAGGAAGTGAAGGGAAATCCATCCCCCCTTTGGGATATAGTGACAAAAAATTTGACAAAGGATTTCTCTATCAAAAAAAGATTAGGCTTTAGAAACACTTTAAGGGGATGTACAGGGTTTTATATCCATTATCTTATGTGTTTATATGAATTATAAAGAGTTTAGGCAACTAAACGTAAAATAGCTCTAGGCTCCTTTTCATCCATTACACCAGGCTAGCCTTAGCGGCCTTCTTGAAAATAACCTGTTGATTACAGAACTATATAGCTCAAGCTCCAATTTACACAAACAACTTAAAGTGGTTGTAAAGGCACAAGGTTTTTTACCTTCATGCATTCTATGCATGAAGGTAAAAAACCTTCTGTGTGCAGAAGCCCCCCCCCCCCAATCCTTACCTGAGCCTACTCTCGATCCAGCGATGTCCACAAGAGCTTTGCTTCTAAATTGGCTTTTGGCAGCAGGAGCCATTGGCTCTTGCTGCTGTCAATCACATCCGATAGGCCAATCAGGAGAAGAGGGGGCGGGGCTGAGCCACTGGGCAGTGTGTGAATGGACACACAGAGACATGGCTCGGGAGCACGCCTTCTTGGGCACCCGCCAGGAGGGAGGAGCCAGGAGCACCAACATGAAACCTGAGAAGAGGAAAATCTGGGCTGCTCTGTGCAAAACCACTGCACAGTGCAGGCAAGTATAACATGTTCGTTATTAAAAAGTAAAAAAAAAGGCTTTAATATAGCTTTAATGATCCAAGGAGGGTCTCATACCCTCTCTCCGTCCTAGTCTGGTCTTTTTAGACTGAACATATAGGAGGGAATTTAATAAAACTAGTGCAGACAGAATCTGCAGCAGCTATGCATAGTAACCAATCAGGTTCTAATTTAAGTTTGTTCAGTTAAGCTTTGAAAATAAAAGACAGAAGCTAATCAGTTACCATGTACGACTGCTTCAGATTATGTCTGCTCTAGTCATAGCAAATTTCCCTCATAGAGTTTCAGTTGTAGAGAGACAGTCTGAAACAAACAGCTTCTGCTGTCTTATTTAACCGCTTGCCGCCCGCCGGCTGTCATATGACAGCCAGGCGGCGCGGCTCTTGTTCTGGGAGGGTCATATGACACCCTCGCCTTCCCTGCCCACCAGGGGGAGCTTGCACGCCGCTGGCGGCAATTGCGTGCGCCCGCCCTGTCACTGGGCACCCGATGCGCGTGCCTGGCGGCCACGATGTCCGCCGGGCACCCGCGATTGCCCGATAACACAGCAGGACTGTGGATCTGTGTGTGTAAACACACAGATCCACGTCCTGTCAGAGAGGAGAGGAGACCGATGTGTGTTCTCAGTATAGAACAACACCGATCGGTCTCCTCCCCTCGTGAGTCCCCTCCCTCTTTCATTAGAAACACTCCCTAGCAACATAATTAACCCCTCGATCACCCACTAGTGTTAACCCCTTCCCTGCCAGTCACATTTATACAGTAATCAGTGCATTTTTATAGCACGGATCTCTGTATAAATGTGAATGGTCCCAAAAATGTGTCAAAAGTGTCCGATACGTCCACCACAATATCGCAGTAACAATAAAAATTGCAGATCACCGCCATTACTAGTAAAAAAACAAAAAAAATAAAAATGCTATAAATCTATCCCCTATTTTGTAGACGCTATAACTTTTGCGCAAACCAATCAATATACGCTTATTGCGATTTTTTTTTCCAAAAATATGTAGAAGAATACATATCAGCCTAGACTGATGAAGAAATTTGTTTAAAAAAAAAAATGGATATTTATTATAGCAAAAAGTAAAAAATATTGTGTTTTTTTCAAAATTATCGCTCTTCTTTTGTTCAAAGTGCAAAAAATAAAAACCGCAGAGGTGATCAAATACTACTAAAAGAAAGCTGTATTTGTGGGGAAAAAATAATAAAAATTACATTTGGGTACAGTGTTGTATGACCGCACAATTGTCATTGAAAGTGTGACAGCGCTAAAAGCTGAAAAATGGCCTGGGCAGGAAGGGGGTGAAAGTGCCCGGTATTGAGATGGTTAAACAGTAACACCACTTTTGTTGAGAAAAAAAAAACATTCCCCTCCTAGGTGATCTATGTACATTGCAGGGATTTTAACACATTTTGTTGCAGATTCCTGCCCTTTGTTATTCTGAAGAAATAGCTGATGGTTTGTCTGTGTCTGTGTGCAGAGTGAATCTGTATGGGAGTGGTTTTATAATTATCAGTCAGCTGCTGCACCTGCAAGGCTCTAAAAAAGAAATCGGCAAGGTCTACATCCCTTTTAGATGTAATTTCCTTTTGGGAGAATCTTACCAAAAAAATATATTTTTGTTGCTGGGGTGCTCAAAATCAGATTTGTATCTTAGTGCAGACTTCTGGAAAAAATCGGAAAGCCAATCACACAAGCAGAAAATTCAATTTCTGGTGGGAGTTCCGTACACCATCTGTGTACAGAAATCCTCCAGGTAGCCTTATTGCATTTTACAGAAAATTACAGTGCTGCAGATTGAAAGGGAAAGGTAACTTTTAAAACATTTAATATGACTTGTGTCGCAATTGTATACGCTATATTATTATTTTTTTATTTGCTATTTTTTCCCCACGAAAGTGGAGCTACCCGTTAAACATGAAAGTTTCATACATACACTACCCAAATGAGGACCCATAAAGTACTGTTCATTCTGGATGTCTGTATTCAGAAGGGTTGCTCAAAATACTTTTACATTGTCTCTGCTGTTAAACAAATGGCATTTGCTATGAAACTGTTGTTGCACTTTAACTAAGAACTGCAATCAGTGTAGATTAATAGTTTGGTGAGAACATCACTCATTTTGTACATACCTATTCCATTCCAGAATCGGTGGCCCAAAAGATCCACAAGCAGACAATAATGGAGTGAAAAAAGTGCATCAAGTAACTAGTAGGTATACAGTTTTTGAGTCATTAGCAGTCCTGTTTGTTGAAATGTGAAAAAGTATGAAAGGAGACAGCAGAGGGCCCTTTTTGAAAACCTCCGCGCAATGCATTGAAATGGCTCAATGCAAATAAACACACCAAAAATGTAGTTTAAAAGGCCTACATGGACAAACAGCTATCAAATGAAGGCATTCTAGGCAAAGCAACAGGCTCGAATGCTGTCCTTGAAGGCGTACACAGGGAACAGGCAGCGCCGGGTGTTTAAACAGCCAGTCACTAATGCTGTTGGGGAAGAAGGTATTTTGCGTCATTCCTGGTGGTAAAATGGAGCCATGGGAAGGGAAGGTAAGTGTGTGCTGCAGATGAGGGAGGCAGTCAAGTGATGTGCAGATGGCAGGACAGAGAGGGGAGGGCATTGAATCAAGTAGGTGAAAAAGTAAGCCATCTTTTATAAAAAAGGAGCACTACATGTTAATGTAATGCAGATTCGATAATGCATAGGGAGGTTTGTGGCAAAAATCAGTAAATATGAACTAACCCTTTAAAGTGAACCTGTGCCCAGATTATGCACATTAAATGCATTACATATTCTGATCCAACAGTAAAAGGACTTAAAAACAAGTCCTCATTCACCTCTGTAGCTATAGGCATTGTGAAGAAATTCGTTTTCAAATTTTACAGCAAAGGCACAGAAATCTTAGCTCTTTTTTAGGGCAGCAGAATCATAACAGCCTGTCAGCCTTCTAATGTATGTCACGGTTCCGTGTACCTTGATCCAGCGCCGGGTTTTACCCTCTGTCCGAGCTGCTCGAGTTCCTAACAATCCGCCCTTACCTAGGTATTATTAAGCGTTTGTACCTGTGGGTTACTGTTCAAGCAACGTGTCTCCACGCTGAAGCCGGACCTCCCTGTTCTTCTGGGGTTTACTGTTCCTTCAGTACACTTGTATTCTGTGTGTTTTTTCGGTCTTGTCGTTGTTCTCAGTGTTTTACCTCGTGCTGCACTCTTGTATTTCCTTCGTTTTCTGTTGCTGTGGGTGCTCTCCACAGAATTGTTTCTTGTAGTTTGGCTTTGTCTCTCATTCCTGCTTGCTGTGTCCTTCTTCTCTTTCTGTGCTATTGCCCAGCTTCCCCTGCTCTCCTGTGCCTCACGCTTGTTCCCTGCATCCTCCCCCTAATGTCTCTTCTTGTTAGCTGCCGTAGTCTTTCCTTTGGTCCTTGTATCCTGTGTGTACCCTGAGCCCATCCTGTGTGCTATCTGCTGGTGCCCACACAGGTGTGTTAGCGAACCACAACCCGGCGGCTGCCTTGCAACGCAACATTCACACCTTCAGTGCCTCTGGTGAAGACCAGGCGGCTCCTTAGATCCTGAGACTCTGACACCCCCATTTTCGTGCGGTCACACTGCTCCTGCACCTTCCAGGATCCATACACTGGCACACCCGTTTAGTCGTCCCTACTTCTTCGCTAGATCCAGTTTGAGTTTAAAGGTCCCAGGTATTCCAGTCTTCAGATCTAAGCAATTTAAACACAGAACTGATGTTCTTAATCTGTTACAGAAAGACTGGGCTTTAGAGTTTCTGTTATGGTCTTTAAGAAATGAATTACTTCACAGTAGACACAGCTAGAGAGGTCAGTGATTGCTTGATTTTAACCCCTTTTACGTCTTGTTAAGAATTTGCAAAAAGTTTAATGTCCATAGTCTGGGCAAAAGTGTAGACCCTATATGCAAACGAGAAGATCTGGACAGCCGCACTCCAGGAAGTAATAATCCAAGTTTCTTTATTCACAGCTATGAGTAAGCACTTGGACAAGTGTGAAACGCGTTAGCCTATGATCTGTACACTCTGTCTATGATGTCCTGTATCTGATGTGTTCCTGATTTTAAAATAAAGAAACTTGGATTATTACTTCCTGGAGTGCGGCTGTCCAGATCTTCTCGTTTGCATATAGTCTCTACTAGTATGAGCCAGCACCTGGAACCTCTCATCTCTGGAGAGCAAGATCAGCTTTACACCTGGGGAGACCTAAACTAGTGCGGGGATAACTTTTGTATTGCAGCTGGGCAAAAGTGTACTTTAAGGTTAGGCATGGGATTTTGAGTTAGGATTATGATAAATCATTTCGTTTTAGATTTAGTCTGCAGATTATCCCCTTACCCTGTGCAAAAAAGGGGAAGTAAAAGCCTATGCATTTTATTTTATCCACATGCATGTGAGTTCTATTAAAGAGGAACTCCAGTTGACTTCCTCATTTTTATTTTGGCCCAGCTTACCTGATGGTGATATCTGCACATTTCAGATACTCCCCTATCCAGTGGATCCAGCGTTGACCTGCTGACAACCTCTCATGCCTGGCCACAGTTCCGTCCCGTGCCGCCATGTTCTCTCTGACATCAGCGAGAGGCCCGCCAGCTCTTTTGGGTTCAGCGGGGGGACTTTCAATGACGTGCTAATAGGCCCACCCCCTCCTCCTGTTCTTGAATGAAAGGGTATGCCTCCTGGGATATGTGACATGCACATCCCGGGAGGCACAGCAGGCAGTGTGCGCGTCATTCGCCTAAGACAAGTGACGTGCATGGGGAGGTGGGCGGACTTTAAATAAAAAAAAGAAAAAAAAAAGAAGTAAACAAAAGAAAAAAAAGAGCAATGCCCTATTTCTGCAGAGGAGGGGTGGAGAGGCGCGATCGTCCTCAGGAGGGTGAAGATCCGCTTTAAAGACTAGGCGTTCAGTTTGGCTAATCCCACCCTTCAAACATCACGTGGCTAAAAGCCTATAGTTTTGGTTATGTGATTAACACTTGATGGAGCATGCAGCAGGTTTTTTCCAGAAAAGGTAACTATTTTAGCTCATTTATAACTTTTAATTAGTCATTACAACAATTCTGCTGATATACAGTGGTTATACAATTCATATCTTAGCATAGGCCAACTGTAAAGCAGGTAAAAAAAATATTATTTAATATTAATTGATGGGGGCACCCACGATTTTACACATTGTTGTCTGCTTTACTAATACATTTGTGTGTTAAGGCAAGTATTATATTAATATAATACATGTAAATCAATTTTATTGTATGAACATATGTACATAATTATCTGTGTTCTTGCATAGTATGTTCTGTATTACAACAAGAAATATTTGTGCTTACGTGCAGTGTCACAGCCAAAGCGTAACTTCACCACAGTGCGGACACCGAAAGAGATTGCATCAGAAAATTCTCTCTCCAGGTATTACTGCTTAATGTGGGCTTAATATGGGCTCAAATACTATATGGATAGATGTGCAATCCATAAAAGGAACTGTGTATAAATCCACTGAGGCTGGGATAATCTAATAGACTCCAATATAGGTGTTATCCTAATTTAGCCTGGGTACAAATGATGATAACAACATATATCTGCATAGTAAAGTGTTACTAAACCCAGGACCCTGCATGCACTATATCTGGTCTCCCACAGTACACAGAACAGGGAGATGTAATTATTTTAGTAAATATAAACAGCTAAATACCTTTTCTCATCAGCAGTATATAGCAGCCTTGTGACTTCTATTAGTGTCTGGACGAGCACTGGTAAAGCTTGTAGGAGGAGTTTTCATTCTCCTCCGACTGCCCTATGAGGCTGCATGACCCCTGACCCCTAGGGGTTTGAAAAATAAGTCAGCAGCTACATATACTGTAGATGCTGCCTTTTAGGAAACATATATTTACCAGCCCAAGAAGTCCAGCACCATCTTTCCTGTAGCCAATGCGCCCCAAAGATCTTCAGAATGCCCATACTGCCATCTTGTATTTGGGAGCCAGATGTGACTTCTTGATGACTTACAGCCAGCCTACTACTGAGCATGTTCGTTATGGTAGCATGCAGTAAGATTGGTCCTGCAACCTCCTAGGATGTGTGAGGTTTATCGCATGAGAAAAATTTTGAATCCAAGAACAGGAGGTTTTATTACAAGCACCACCTCCCCATAAAGAGAATAGAAGAATGGAAAGTGAAAGTGAGAATGGGAGTTTCGAGGTGCAAAAAATAATGAATTAGGAACCAATTATAATTTCATATTTTTATTTAACAAACATGGTTAAAAAACAATTAAAACCAACACATAAGATCATACGGTCATGGTACAAAAGTTTGTTGCCTCTCTGCATGTTTCGCCATAATCATGGCTTCTTCCGGAGCTTTTGTAAGACCCTATTATTACTGACATATAATCACACTTGATGGTGTCAGGTTGGACTTGATGGTTCCAACTTAATAATTTTTTGCACCTCAAAACTCCCATTTTCACGTTCTATTTTTCTATTTTAGTTTATCGCATGAGGCTACGGGCAAGGGTGGTCCGAGGTGATGTCAGTCTCGCCTAGGTGAAGACTGAGGAAGTGGTAGTAGGTACCATCAAAAAGGTGCTTACGCCTCCCACCCCCTAAAAAATGTGATCTATTTTACAGGCTGGGAGGAGGAAGATATTGAGTGGGACTTTAATTTTCATGTAAAGGTCTGCTTTAAAAGAGGTATGGAAATATATATTTTTTGGAATCATACTTACCTAGGCGGATGCAACATCGCTCCAATACTGCATCTGTCCCCCCTGGCTCTAAGACTGAGAACCGAGTGATCAAATACTGACGATAGCTTAGTTTTTAGAGCTCCCTGAGCAGAGAGCTGGTGACTGTCAATCACCACTGTCTGCCCTGCCTCCCCCATGCTCACTGGAGCGCTGGGCTGTGGAGGGGGTGGGAGTGGCCGGCTCAGGCTCTCAGCAGCTTACTGAGAGCCTGAGCCAAGTGCTGGTCCAGGCATGTGGGTGGATCCCAACCATATGGTCACGATCTTTCCCGAGCCTGGACCGGCTCTGTGACGTCAGCTGTCAGTGGGCTTCAGCCTGCTGTCTGCTGAAAATGGGTCACAGGATTGCAGAACAAACTGCACTCCTGTGATCCACAGAAGTACAGCCAAACGAGATTTGGCCGTACTTCTCCTTTAAGTAATATGCAAATTTTGACCTCTGCTAGAAAAGTCAACTTTTGTTACACCCTTTGTACCTCCAAAGTTTCCCTATTGGTCCTTCAGTAGAATAGGTGGTCTCACTGACCAACCAGGAGCTTAGGGAGGCAGGGGGGAAATAGTTTAAGTATATGTTTGTATGTATGTAATTTGTTTGGCAGACGTACAGGTATACTGAAGGAAGAACTGACATTATCTGTTGTGTTTATCTGTACAGAAATGTATCAGATTCTTTCATTCACTCTCCTATACTGCAGTGGGAAGAGGAAAGGAAAAATGTGGCTGTTATAGGCAACATACTAGGACAATTCTCTCCATACACACATAGATAAACAATGCCCACTAAGTCCTATCTCCTCTTTTGACCTCTCCTGTTAGTTCATTCTCTCTTTGCACTGTGTTAACTATCCTTTCTTTTCTCTGCCAGGTTGCTGTTCTGCTGCTGGTTTCCATGGCTGCTGCGTGCCGAGATGCAATCCTAACCTTGTTTCCTGCTAGCCCAGCATCCTGTCACCTGGAGCCACAGACTGCCGCCTCCCTCTGTCTGTGTCTGCATCCCCTGACTCCCCAGTGCCTTGTCTAATGTTCCTCTGACTAAGGGGCCCCTCTGTGTGTCACTGTCCCATTCAGTGCAGAATAAATCGAGGAGTGGGGGCCAGGTCATTCTGCTAAAGGTTCACTTGCTTCCGTCTTCTACAGAACCTTCTACCGAAAGGCCAATCGGCAGGAACCTCCAGCACGGCCTGAGCTTGTCCCAGGTTGCCCTTTATTCTCTGTTTCTAGGGATGACAAAACAGACACACTGGGTTACTGCTGACTTAAAGACCTTTAGCTATCAAGGCAAAAAGCAAAGTGCAATAATCCAGAACAACCAATCACCAATGTCCTGAGTACTCTAAAGTGCAGAATGCGAAAATCTGATTGGTTGCTGCAGGGTACTGCACATCATTGCTCTTTGTGGTATTATTATTTTTAAAATTACCCAAAATACTCTACAATAACATATGCATCCTTAACCCCAATCACCACATACACCAGCCACTGATTGGTATTACCAACTCATAATCAATCACCAAACTAGAGCCCAATCAATAACATAAGTGCATCATATCCTAAACCAACATTGCTTTATATATACATACATATATACACACACATATATATATATATATATATATATATATATATATATATATATATATATATATATATATATATATATATATATAGCCTGCTGCATAAGGTACAAGTTCATGGCCCTAGTCTTCAACACAGATGGCAAATAAAACATAAAAGATCATTTAAGAGCATGTTGGGCAAAAGACATCCGTACGTCTTTTTTTTTGTTTTTGTTCCAAAAGGCGTAGATATGTCTGTACTAGTTTATGAAATTTAATATGCAGCTTTGCAAATCCGACTACCGTCATGGAAATAATCAACCACATGAATGGTGCATTGGTAGGACTATTATGTAAGGACAAGCTAGAAATTATTGGCCTTGCTCGTATTTGTGGATATCCCTGTGTAGAAAGCAACACAGCCTATCCCTAGACTGTGATGTGTCTAATACCTGTATGTGGCCCATTGTTTCTATCATCTCAGCAGGTCATATCTCTCATGTCAGGTCTTTCTCATCCCATCCCTAGTCTGTGATGTCTCTATCATCTACCATTTTATGCTTGACCTATGGTTTCTCTATCAGCCTGCATTAAGTTAGTGCTGTCTATGTTATCCTCTCTTGAGCTTCATCATTCTATCCCTG
The DNA here is from genome assembly GCA_037952925.1 of Lithobates clamitans. NCBI lineage: Eukaryota > Metazoa > Chordata > Amphibia > Anura > Ranidae > Lithobates > Lithobates clamitans. The sequence goes on along the minus strand of JBBGZY010001573.1, from coordinate 715,820 downwards.
GTTTTGTTTGTATTATCTTGTTCCTTGGCCTGTGTTGTCTCTAGCATTCTAAAGCACTATTCTCCACACACACGTTCCTGTAGAGATGGCTATGTATGTAAGTAGGTGCTGCAACGACCACCGGCTGGAACTGTAAATAATCAGAGCAAGAAAACATCATCAGCACTCCATGGATTTCCAGAATGGGTCCAAAACTTTATTTAGCAATCACATTGTTACAGCAGAAGCAACATTTTGGAGCCTCGCAGGACCCCTTCATCAGGCATGTGACTAATGCCTAATGAAGTGGTCCCGCAAGAAACATTGCTTCTGCTGTAACAATGGATCCATTGTGAGCTGGTGACGTCTCTAGCATTCTGTCTCTGGTCCTTGACATCTCTTTCACCGGTCTGCTGTCCCCATCATCTGAACTTTGGTCCTGTTCCTCTTTCCTCCTGTCATCCTTCATCTTAGCCTTGGTATCAGATGTCTTTATCACCTTCTCTTTGGTTGGTCCTATCTTTCATTCTCTTGCTAGTCTGTGATTTCTCTATAATCTGTTTTTGATCTGTTACATCCATCACCTATCCTTGGTCCGTGTTGTCTCTTGCATCTTGTCCCAGGTCTATGATGTCTCTATCATTGCTTTGGGTCTATTGTCTCCATTGCATTTGATCTGCTGTAGCCATCATCTTGTCCTTGGTCTGTTGTCTTTTTCATTCCGTCCCTAGTGCCTCTTTTGTTTACCCCCTTATATCTGTGGTGTCATTTATTTTGGTTTAATCAGATAGCTCTATAAACACTGGTCTATGACATCTCCATTATCTTATCCCTGATGATATATTATCATCTTTTCTTTGGACTCTGATATCTTCACCATCCTGTCTTTTGGTTGGTTGGTTGGTTTGTTGTCTCCAGGATCTTTTACATAGTCTGTCACTATAACCTTGTCTTTGGTCTGTTGTCTCTGTCTTCCTGTTTCTTTTCTTCAGTGTCTCTATCATCTTGTCCTATGATGTCTGTATCATTACTTTTTGTAGGAATTGTCTCCATCCGCCTGTCTCTAGTCTATGTTTCTAACACTTTGCCACTGTTTTGTAATATCCGCCACCCTATCTCTAGTCTTGAGCTGGCCATGCACCAGTAGAATTTCATTTCAAATTTTCATTTTCAGAAAGTTCGTTCAATTCTATAATGGTTAGTGGGGTCAAATTGACAATCATTTTTAGCTGTGGTGACGAGTAAATTTGAAGGAACGGGATGAAACATTTTTCTCAAACAGACGAAATTCTGTTCATATGTTTTGCATTTGGAAAAGGTCGTTTGTATTGTAATGCACATATGTTGGACGCAAAAGAAACCTGTTTAATGCATATGGAATTCCATTCAAGTAGCAGGACTGGATGAAATTTTAAGGGCTTTTGAATAAAATTACTTGACTTGATCAAATGCTCTGAGGGACAATTTTTCAGAATTTTAATATGAACGTTTAAACAAAATTCTACTGGTGTATGGCCAGCCTTTGGCCTTTATGTCAATCTGTTTGATCCGTGATCTCCATTATTCTCCCTCTGTGATGACCATCATCCTCTCTGCACTTCTTGAGAGAACTTAAGAACTCTTACTGTTGCTCCCAGCAGCCATATTCCTCCCTTTTTTATTCTACAAAACTGCACTGGAAACACGAAAAGGGAGAAACTTCTTGACTGCTATGGGCTACAAGAACAGTTATTTCTATTTTATACCCATGATATCCCGTCTCCTTAACATTTATAAAATACTCATCCTTCCACTCTTCAGTCCAGCAGCAATAACCCTGCCACCCCCTGTGTCCTGAATCCTCTGACAAAACTGCTCTGTGGCCACTTAAAGAGACCCTGTCTATCCTACCATGGATAAACCGAACACTGCATGCAGCCCCCTCCTCTGTACATAGCATGGGGTACTCTGTGTGCTGTGAGTAATGACTGTCTGTACATTGTGCTAAGTATTAGCTAGCACACCCCCATGTGTGGGGTTCATTCAGAATGAAGGGAGGACCATACACAGTCTAAAGAGTCTACACAGCATCTATATAGACACACATCATAGTCCCATATGAAATATAAGGACTGACGTGGAATACACAGTATATAGAAAGTAGCAATGATCTGTATATTTATATATATTGATACAGTGACTACCTGTATACAGATAAGCGGTCGGTATATCATGTGGAGATGTATATGACACTTTTATGAGGATGGGATTTATTATATGACCCCCGGGGGGGGGGGGGGGGGAAAGTCACTAAATATGTCATTTAGCGGACCCCACATATTTCCCTTGGAACGTGTTTTGGGGCCCCTTTCTGTAACCCTGCGTAAAATCTTGTGATCTGCCTGTAACTTGTGGTCTTACTAACCCTGTATACGGGACAAATGGATGTACGTCAGATAATAAAAGGATTTATCTACTCAACTCTGTGGCTGATTTTTTTTCTTTTATCTAATCATCGGAAGTGTAAACCTTAACAATACATTTCTCTTATTTGCTCCATTTTAGACCGTTTAATATATCATTGGAAGCATCTGATGTATCTGTTTTATAATGGAAAAAAATACCTGTGAATTTTGTCAGACGATCAGAGCTGTCCTGTGTTCTTTTCACGCTTCCTATGTTATCTCAAATAGCCCTTCTAGTTCATATCATGGACTACAGAATGATTAGCCTTTATGTTGTAGAGATCTGACAGTTGGAGTGGTTAATTAGTTTAGCAAAAAAAAAAAACACTGGGCAGGGCTGACACCACCCTGTCCACAATATGTTGTGTGTTGTCAGCCCACAACAGGACTTAAAGACTAAGTTCACCTTTTTGGAAAAAACTAATAAATGCATGTATTTGTGCAGGAAAAAAAATGTGCATTTATTATTTTTTCCCGCAGGAGCCTGCAAAGCACTGAACCCTTGATCAGTGGATCAGGGGTGCAATAGGAGGATCCTGCCAGTGCCAGGATAAGATCATCCATTGCTCAGGGCAGAGATGCCAAACTGCACCCCCTTTCTCTATGTGCAAGCTGGTGGAATCTAGGATGGAAAAGGACCTGGGGCTCCTAGTAGATGATAGGCTCAGCAATGGCATGCAATGCCAAGCTGCTGCTAACAAAGCAAAACAGAATATTGGCATGCATTAAAAAGGGGATCAACTCCAGAGATAAAATGATAATTCTCCCGCTCTACAAGACTCTGGTCCGGCTGCACCTAGAGTATGCTGTCCAGTTCTGGGCCAGTCCTCAGGAAGGATGTACTGGAAATGGAGCGAGTACAAAGAAGGGCAACTAAGCTAATAAAGGGTCTGGAGGATCTTAGTTATGAGGAAAGGTTGCGAGCACTGAACTTATTCTCTCTGGAGAAGAGACGCTTGAGAGGGGATATGATTTCAATTTACGAATACCAGACTGGTGACCCCACAATAGGCATAAAACTTTTTTGCGGAAGGGAGTCTAACAAGACTCGTGGCCACTCATTAAATTTAGAAGAAAAAAGGTTTAACCTTAAACTACGTAGAGGGTTCTTTACTGTAAGAGTGGCGAGGATGTGGAATTCCCTTCCACAGGCGGTGGTCTCAGCGGGGGGCATCAAAAGTTCTATTAGATAAGCACCTGATCGACCGCAACATATAGGGATATACAATGTAATACTGACATATAATCACACACATGGGTTGGACTTGATGGAATTGTGTCTTTTTTCTACCTCACCTACTATGTAACTAAGCTTATGAGGAAGAGGGGGAGAGAGCGCACAGCCCACACCTCCTCTCAGCTCTTTTTCCTCTCCTTGCTGCTTCCAGTGCTGGACTGACAGAAGGAGTCAGTCAGTAGATGCCACTGTCACTACTCCTGTCAGCCTTATAGTAGAAAGAACTTGCGGTGCCCCCATCCCTACAATACACACTGCGCCCAGGGCAGCCACCCCTTCTGCCCACCCCTTGTCCCGACCCTGGATCCTGCAGACAAGCACTGAAGGTTTCAGCCCGTACCTCCGATACAGGCTCACTGTTTACAAGCTGCAGGGCTTTGTGAATGAATTACGAGAGCTCATCAGAGCCCTCGCAGTCCATTGAGAACTACAAGTTGTCAGCCCCAATGGATGATGGTACTTGTAGTTCTCTCATTCACAGATCGCTGTGAATGAATGATGCAGTCGTGTGAGCGGCCACAGAACTGGGCCACCAGAGAAGATCCGGTGCAGGGGGCAGGTTTGGAGAATGTTACATCCGAATTATCTATGTAATGTGTAACATGCTCTGAAAGGTGAACCTATCCTTTAAGCTGGATTTTTTTCATTCACCCCCTAAAAAAAAATCTAACTGGCTTGCTCTTTTGCCTCAGGCTGAGGCCTGAGGTGGTGCTGCTGGATGGAGCTCTGCTGTTAGGCTCAATAGACTGGTTTGGGGCCTAACATGTCCTGAAGTCATACTGAAGCTGCCCTGCCTGGTTTGGAGGAAGCTGTGCCAAGGAGAAGGCCCCCTTGCTAGAGAGAGCCAGGAGGAAGGCTGGTCACTCAGAAGGGCCTGGTGACTCACTTGGAGGACCTGATGAAATTTGGGAATGTGCTTACAGCGTTGCCAGGTCAGCTTAAAGGTTCTGACAATTTGAAGCTGGACATTGATCTGGATAAGGAGAGTTTGTAATTGATATGCTACGGTATCTGGGACCCCTAACCCTCACCTCCTTAACCGTTCTGCAATAAAACTTTAAAGTGACCGGCACCCAATTTTCCTTCTCCGTCCCCCATTTTAGCCAAAAACTCAGCCCTGGGGTGAAATGCTAGTCTTCCCTGTTTCTGGAGGTACTATCCTGCCTTTGGGGTGTCAGAGGGGTGCTACAAGTGATTAAATCAGCTGCCGAAAGTGCTTGAAAAACTCAATTTTAGTGTCACCTGCACCAACCAGGGTCCCAGTCCTCCGACCTTCAGCACTGGAATGTATCACTTCTAGCAGAGCTTATCTTCCAGTCTGATAATATGGGTGCTGGTCCTGCACTGAAACAAGAGGTGGGGGGCAATAATTAGTTCAGCTTTAAAGTGGTTGTAAACCTATTTTTTTTCTAAAATATAAAACATGATATACTTACCTGCTCTTTACAATGGTTTTGCACAGAGCAAGCCCGAACCTCCTCTTCTGGGGGCCCCCCCGTCGGCGCTCTCCACTCCTCTTCTCTGAGTGCCCTCTTAGCAAGCCACTTGCTATGGGGGCACTCATAGACACACATAGCGCAGCTCGATTCCACCCACCACTCCCACCTGACAGGATTTAAATTCACAGCAACAGGAACCAATGGCTCCCATTGCTATCAGCAAAGCCTGTGAGGCCAGGAAGTGAGGAGAAGAGCTGCTGCAGATGGGACAGCGCTATATAGAGAGAAGAGTCAGGTAGGTGTTTAGCAAGGGAGGCTAGGGGGGACTGCTATTTGAGGCCGGGTTCACACCTATGTGAATTGGATGTGGCTTTACCCGCATCCAGTTCGCATAGCAGGAGATTGTGACTGGTTCTCTATGGAGCCAATTCACACATCTCCGCAGCGGCTCAACTGCGCATTGCACAGGAGCCCTGTGCATCTTTTGGTCCATTTCAGGTCCGCATTCCGACCAAAATTAGGGCTGAAATAAAGAAGGAAAGAAAGAGAAAGAAGGATGGAGGGAGGGACAGAGAGAAAGAAAGAAAAAGAGGGATGGAGGGAGAAAGAAAGAGGGATGGAGGGAGGGAGAAAGAAAGAGGGATGGAGGGCGGGAGAAAGAAAGAGGGATGGAGGGCGGGAGAAAGAAAGAGGGACGGAGGGAGGGAGAAAGAAAGAGGGACGGAGGGAGGGAGGAAGAAAGAGGGACGAAGGGAGGGAGGAAGAAAGAGGGACGAAGGGAGGGAGGAAGAAAGAGGGACGGAGGGAGGGAGGAAGAAAGAGGGACGGAGGGAGGGAGGAAGAAAGAGGGACGGAGGGAGGGAGGAAGAAAGAGGGACGGAGGGAGGGAGAAAGAAAAAGAGGGACGGAGGGAGGGAGAAAGAAAGAGGGACGGAGGGAGGGAGGAAGAAAGAGGGACGAAGGGAGGGAGGAAGAAAGAGGGACGAAGGGAGGGAGGAAGAAAGAGGGACGGAGGGAGGGAGGAAGAAAGAGGGACGGAGGGAGGGAGGAAGAAAGAGGGACGGAGGGAGGGAGGAAGAAAGAGGGACGGAGGGAGGGAGGAAGAAAGAGGGACGGAGGGAGGGAGAAAGAAAAAGAGGGATGGAGGGAGGGAGAAAGAAAAAGAGGGACGGAGGGAGGGAGAAAGAAAAAGAGGGACGGAGGGAGGGAGGAAGAAAGAGGGACGGAGGGAGGGAGGAAGAAAGAGGGACGGAGGGAGGGAGGAAGAAAGAGGGACGGAGGGAGGGAGGAAGAAAGAGGGACGGAGGGAGGGAGAAAGAAAAAGAGGGATGGAGGGAGGGAGAAAGAAAAAGAGGGACGGAGGGAGGGAGAAAGAAAAAGAGGGATGGAGGGAGGGAGAAAGAAAAAGAGGGACGGAGGGAGGGAGAAAGAAAAAGAGGGACGGAGGGAGGGAGGAAGAAAGAGGGACGGAGGGAGGGAGGAAGAAAGAGGGACAGAGGGAGGGAGAAAGAAAGAGGGACGGAGGGAGGGAGAAAGAAAAAGAGGGACGGAGGGAGGGAGAAAGAAAAAGAGGGATGGAGGGAGGGAGAAAGAAAGAGGGACGGAGGGAGGAAGAAAGAGGGATGGAGGGAGGGAGAAAGAAAGAGGGATGGAGAAAGAAAAAGAGGGACAGAGAAAGAAAAAGAGGGACGGACGGAGGGAGAAAGAAAAAGAGAGACGGAGGGAGGGAGGAAGAAAGAGGGACGGAGGGAGGGAGAAAGAAAAAGAGGGACGGAGGGAGGGAGAAAGAAAAAGAGGGACGGAGGGAGGGAGAAAGAAAAAGAGGGACGGAGGGAGGGAGAAAGAAAAAGAGGGACGGAGGGAGGGAGAAAGAAAAAGAGGGACGGAGGGAGGGAGAAAGAAAAAGAGGGACGGAGGGAGGGAGAAAGAAAAAGAGGGACGGAGGGAGGGAGAAAGAAAAAGAGGGACGGAGGGAGGGAGAAAGAAAAAGAGGGACGGAGGAAAGAAAGAAAGAAAGAAAGAAAGAAAGAAAGAAAGAAAGAAAGAAAGAAAGAAAGAAAGAAAGAAAGATGGGGGCAGATATTTTATGGGGGAATCGGACCTCCTGGCCCTGCCTGGGACACGGTCAGACTGGGGTTCTATGTCCTAGGTTGGGGGCTCCTCCTGCATACCTCCATCATTTTGAGATGGGCATGAGGGACACCTACTAACAAACATATGGAAGCATAGGACACGCCCCCTGTCACACCCCCTTAAAGGAGAATTAACCAAAAAACAAAAGGTTAATTAAAGCGGTGTTCCGGCAAAAAAAAAGATAGAAGCAAGCAGCTACACATACTGCAGCTGCTGGCTTTTAACATTAGGACACTTACCTGTCCTGGAGTTCTATCAGCTGTCGGGTGCTGCCGCCGCCATTGCGGGTAAGGGTACCCGGCAGTGTAGCCTTATGGCTTCACGCCGGGAACTCTACTGCGCATGCATGAGGCCCCGCTCCTCTCTCCTACTGGCCCGGCCACAGGGAGAGGAGGGAGCCCTGCGGTGATGTCACGCGTCCGCCTCCCGTTAGTGGGAACAGGATACCTGTCTATCCTGTCCCCCCTCCCACTCGAAAGGTGCCAATTGTGGCACCGGAAGGGGAGAGGAAACAAATGAGCGGAGGTTCCACTTTTGGGTGGAACTCCACCTTAAATCCACAAGGACTTTTTTTTACCACTACTATTCCTTTATATTGGCTTTTAAAATGTACAAATGCAGAAAGTTAGAAATTGGATGAAAGGTTTAGCACTGGGAAACACTTTTTGAAAGATAAATAGTGCATTTTATATATAACACTATAGATCAGACCAAAATGAAGAGGAAAGAGGGACAGAGGGACATTGCTCCAAATCAGGGACAGTTGGAAGCTATGCTCCTGTGTTTCTATGGTCAGTCTGGTTTTCTGTAGCGCCAACATTATTACCTACAACAGCAGTAGGCAATGTCAGTGCTCTGCAGCTGTGGCGATACTACAAATCCCATCATGCCTCTGCTTTTGGGAATCATGCCTGTGGCTCTTGGAGTCTTGCAATGCCTCATGGGACTTGTAGTTCCACAGCAGCTACAGTGAAGCTGCCTACCGCTGACCTACAATGCACCAGGCAGGGCAGCAAAGGGGAATAGAGCAGCCCTCCCCCTATTCTCCATCCCTCAGACGTTCCTACAAAGCACAGCTCATTGCATTCTCTAACCTTTCCTCTTATAGATACCTATTGTGTGTTCTCAGGTGTAACACGGCAATAAAACAATTCATCCAACAAAGAGAGTCAGGAGATAACACACAATGGACGGAACTAAAGGCAAATGCGTCGAGGCGTGTGAGATGCAAACCTGCTGCCAGGTCTGAACAACAATACACCCCCCCCCCCACTGAGGAGTATGGACTGCTCCACGTACAGCACGTGCACCTGGCCACACAGGGAGCGTCACACTAAGCCCTGCCCCCTGGGGGACAGCCCTGGATTCCTCCTAAGCTCTGATTGGTCCAGCTGCCTAAAACTCAGCCAGCCCTCTCAAACCCGGAAGCGGTAGTCAATTTGCAGGCTGGGGATGCTGGGAGAGGTAATTGGCTGTATGTGGAGCTGTGTGTGCAGGGATAGGCTGGTGGTGGATGGAGAGGTGCAGGTTTAGGCTGGATTCACACCTAGGCATTTTTAGTGCTGTTTGCAGTACAGAACGTGTCCCATAGAAAACCATGTCAAATGGGCTGTAGTGCAAATCTGCAAAATGCACTAAAATGCCTATTTGTGAATCCAGCCTTAGGAATAAATGTGTGTCTGCCATGATTTCCAGGATAGTCCCAGGTTTTCATTGCTTGCTTCAGGAAATGTCCTCTTCTTTTTGGCTTTCCCTCCCCCACTATTCATATTGAGTTTATTTACCAATAGGGGACGAGGCTGTTTGCTTAGCAAAGTGAGTGTTTTATTTTAGTAAATAAGAGGAAGTTGTGATCACTTCTATGTGCCAGCAAGAACCCCTTTATTTATTTCCCTCCACACATGATTTGGGTATTCAGAGTGAACACAGCGTCATCTTTGCCAGCTGAACAGTCCCTCCTCCTGTAGTAAACCAGCCTTAACCTCTTGGCGCCAGCCGCACGCAAATATACGGCCTCTCGGTGGGTGGGCCTTGGCGCCAAGCGCCCACATATTTGCGTGCATTAGTGCAAATACAGCTGTGCTGGGAGTGCGTGCCCAGCATGCTCCTTGCACAGTTTTCAGCAGCTAATGGAAAGCACCTGATTGCTGATTTTTGATCACGTGACAGTCAATCAACAGGGTCACATGATCATAAACCCCGCCTCCCAGCATCCTAAACCCCTTAAAGAGCCCGGGAGTTGCAGGCTCCAAGGGGTTAAAGTAGAACTATAGGCAGAACTTTTTCCATTTTTAATAGAGTAAGGGAGCATTATAACCTCTGTTGTTGTTTTTTTTTTTTTTCCTGTGTCCCACTGGGGAGATCTAACTTCACTTCCCGTCCCATATCCAAAACAGGAAGTGAGAAGAAATTGCTGCAAATCAAGGGAAACTCATGCCCCCCCCCCAAAGGTCACCAGAACTAGTGCCCCCATTAGAAGGTTTCCCCTCCATTACTTTTCAGGAGACAACCCAAAATTTGACTTTTCCTTTTGTGATAATGATAAATGGAACAAATAGAGCAGGAATATGCAATTAGCGAACCTCCGGTTGCAGAACTACAAGTCCCATGAGGCATAGCAAGACTCTGACAACTACAAGCATGACACCCAGAGGCATGATGGGACTTGTAGTTTTGCAACAGCTGGAGGTCCGCTAATTGAATATCCCTGAAAACGAGTGAATCTCCCGAAAGGGAACACAGACCGCAATTAAATCCCAACGGGTTCTAATACCTATCCATTCTTTCCAAAACGAACAAAAAAGTTTTGCCTTTAGTTATAACTTAAATGAGAACTTTCAAAAAAAAAATTCAAAATGTTATTTAAAGCGGATCTAAACCCTTCTCTCCTTTTCAGCCAAGGAAGCTGCCGTCTTTTCCTCTGATCTGCAACTGCCATGGTGCTGCACATGTGATCAGTTATGACACCAGCCAGTGGATGGTTTGACAGTTTGGTTGAAAGAACAAGCAAACGTGACAGTTGCATTCCAGGAATGTAACTGTCTTATGAAACCGTTAAATCCATGGGTTTAATTCTGCATGAAATCCCCGGAAAGTGATTATAGCGCTTGGTCCTGTTCTGATTGGTGGCCCTGTTTTCTCCTAAACGCACCTATGTGCTGGCTCTAGCTTTACCCCCTTTTGAAGCCCAAATTAAGGGCTTTCCTGTGGGTGGAGATACAGCCAGCACAGTGCCTTGCCCCCTCTCCAATCTGACATTTTAGAGCTTGTTTATACATGTGTCGCCCTCTGAAGAACTATCCACGATGGATTGCTTTTTAGAGTTGTTTGACAGGCACTGAGGAGGTGTTCTGTTGCCTGTTTTAATCCCTAAAAAAAAAAAAAAAAAAACCTGCACCACTGCATTCAATTTAGTGGGACTGCTGAACGTAACAGAAGGGACCAATTTTTGCCACAATGTGAAGTAGACTGTCTGACCATGCTGCCTAGCAATCAAGGGACGGATCTGAACAGGATTAGATGCTATATGCACTTGGTCATCTGGGACAATTACAAAAAATAATAATAAATAATTAAAATGGTATGAAGGTGAAAAACCAAAATTTAATCTAGTGCAGCCTACCAACCCTTAAAGTGCAAGTACACATGTGCAGGAGTGTTCTTATGCGACCAGGGGGGCTATCAAAGGGTTTAATGTGTTCCCTGGGAGGTGTTTCTAACGGGGGGGGGTTGGGACTGACTGGAGGAGGAGAGAGATCGCTGTTCCCAATCACTAGGAACAGCAAATCTCCCCTGTCAGACCGGGGATCTGTCTGTTTACATTGACAGATCCCCATTCTGGCTCTCTTTCCCGTGATCATGGGTGGTTGGCGGAAATCCCAGCCACCGGCCAAGCGCATTGGGTCCCCCCGCCATGCAGCGGGTGTGCCTGCTATGACTCTTAAAGGAGTACACCTATGGCGATTTGCGGGAACAAGCCAACCTGCCACAGTATAGTTACATAGTAGGTGAAGTTGAATAAAGACACAAGTCCATCAAGTCCAACTTATGTGTGTGATTATATGTCAGTATTACATTGTATATCCCTGTATGTTGTGGTCGTTCAGGTGCTTATCTAATAGTTTCTTGAAACTATTGATGCTCCCGGCTTAGAATACCGCCTGTGGAAGGGGAAATCCTTGCCGCTCCTACAGTAAAGAACCCTCTACGTAGTTTAAGGTTAAACCTCTTTTCTTCTAATTTTAATGAGTGGCCACGAGTCTTGTTAAACTCCCTTCCGCAAAAAAGTTTTATCCCTATTGTGGGGTCACCAGTCCGGTATTTGTAAATTGAAATCATATCCCCTCTCAAGTGTCTCTTCTCCAGAGAGAATAAGTTCAGTGCTCGCAACCTTTCCTCATAACTAATATCCTCCAGACCCTTTATTAGCTTCTTTGTACTCGCTCCATTTCCAGTACATCCTTCCTGAGGACTGGTGCCCAGAACTGGACAGTATACTCCAGGTGCGGCTGGTCCAGAGTCTTGTAGAGTGAGAGAATTATCGCTTTATCTCTGGAATTAATCCCTTTTTTAATGCATGCCAATATTTTGTTTGCTTTATTAGCAGCAGCTTGGCATTGCATTGCTGAGCCTATCATCTACTAGGACCCCCAGGTCCTTTTCCATCCTTGATTCCCCCAGTGGTTCTCCCCCTAGTGTATAGATTGCATTCATATTTTTGCACCCCAAATGCATTATTTTACATTTTTCTGCATTAAACCTCATTTGCCATGTAGTTACCCACCCCATTAATTTGTTCAGATCTTTTTGCAGGGTTTCCACATCCTGCGGAGAAGTTATTGCCCTGCTTAGCTTAGTATCGTCCGCAAGAGCTGTTCTCAGCTGTTCCCATCCTCCAGGTCGTTTATGAACAAATTAAATAGGATTGGTCCCAGCACAGAACCCTGGGGGACCCTACTACCCACCCCTGACCATTCCGAGTACTCCCAATTTATCACCACCCTCTGAACTCGCCCTTGTAGCCAGGTTTCAATCCATGTACTCACCCTATGGTCCATGCCAACGGATCTTATTTTGTACAGTAAACGTTTATGGGGAACTGTGTCAAATGCTTTTGCAAAATCCAAATCTACCACGTCTACGGGACTTCCTTTATCTCGATGGCAACTCACCTCCTCATAGAAGGTTAATAGATTGGTTTGGCAAGAACGATTCTTCATGAATCCATGCTGATTACTGCTAATGATGCCGTTTTCATTACTAAAATCTTGTATATAGTCCCTTATCATCCCCTCCAAGAGCTTGCATACTATTGATGTTAGACTAACTGGTCTGTAATTCCCAGGGATGTATTTTGGGCCCTTTTTAAATATTGGTGCTACATTGGCTTTTCTCCAATCCGCTGGTACCATTCCAGTCAGTAGACTGTCAGTAAAAATTAGGAACAATTATCTGGCAGGTACTTGACTGAGTTACCTAAGTACCCTCGGTTGCAAGCCATCTGGTCCCGGTGATTTATTAATGTTAGGTTTCCCAAGTCTTATTCTGTCCTCTGTTAGCCATGGAGGTGCTTCCTGTGATGTGTCATGAGGACAAACACTACAGTTTTGGTTACTGAAGCCCCCCCGATTCCCTCGTGAAGACTGAGGAGGAGAATAAATTCAATACCTTCGCCATCTCTCCATCCTTTGTAACCAGATGTCCTTCCTCATTCTTTATGGGGCCAATATGGTCTGTCCTCCTTTTTTACTGTTTACATACTTAAAGAATTTCTTGGGATTTTTTTTTTTTTTTACTCTCCTCCGCTATGTGTCTTTCGTGTTCTATCTTAGTTGCCCCCTTACATATCTTGTTGCATTCTTTATAAAGTCTGAATGCTGATGATGATCCCTCAACCTTGTATTTTTTGAAGGCCTTCTCTTTTGCTTTTATATGCATTTTTACATTGGAGTTAAGCCATCCAGGACTTTTGTTCGCTCTTTTTAAATTATTAGCCAATGGGATGCACTGGCTAATGCCCTTATTTAATATGTTCTTAAAGCGAACCCATCTCTCCTCCGTGTTCTTTGTTCCTAAGATTTTATGCCTTATAGCAAGATTCGTAGTTTAGGGAAATTGGCTCTTTTGAAATTCAGTGTCTTTGCATTTCCCTTATGTTTCCTATTTGTGTGATTTATACTGAAGCCAATGGATCTGTGATGGCTGTTTCCTAAATTGCCCCGTATTTCCATATCCGTGATCAGGTCTGCATTGTTGGTAATCTGTAGATCTAGGAATGCTTTATTTCTAGTTGGTGCGTCTACCATCTGACCCATGAAATTGTCCTGCAAAACATTTAGGAACTGGCGAGCCTTAGATGAATGTGCGGTTCCCTCCGCCCAGTCTATGTCTGGATAATTAAAATCCTCCATTATGATAACACTTCCCATCCTTGCTGCTAATGACAGCGGCTGGTTGGCAAGTAATTAAACACGGCCTGCACTCTGTGTGTTAGCGGCGTCTGTTAGATTTGTAGTTTTTATTGCACACAAACCGGTCAGTTTGTATGCTGCCATAACCCCGGTATCCTCTTCTTCAGCGGGCAGTCCGGTTTCCGATAATAGTGGTCTCTGCGGCGGGTTTGCCGCAAGATCACTTTTATCGGTTTTATTACCGGAGCCCTCGGTATGTGGGCATAGGTGATCGGATGCTTCTCCTTCCTGGGTATGGAGACCAGTGAGGGGAAGATGGCCCCCACCTGTCTCCATACCATTGCATGGCGGAAGCGACATCAAAATGTCACTTCTGCCCATAGCTCTTAAAGGGCCCCCTAGATCTCATTTTTGTTCCTTGTAATAGGAATAAAAGTGACACTTCTTTTTTGTTTTTGTTTTTCAAAGAACAGTGTAAACAGTGCATATGAAAACGTTGTGTTCAAACCACACTCAAGAGGTATTGCTGCAACTGGGAGAGCGAGAGCAATAATTCTAGCCCTAGACCTCCTCTGTAACTCAAAACATGCAACCTGTAGAATTTTTTATGGAGATTTTTAAGGGTAAAAGTTTGTCGCCATTCCACAAGCGGGCGCAGTTTTGAAGCGTGACATGTTGGGTATCAATTTACTCGGCGTAACATTATCTTTCACAAGATAAAAAAAAAAAGAGGCATGGTCCTGAAGTGGTTAAACAAAGGGCCTGTTCCCTGTCCTCTGGGCTTTGGGTGGGCTGAACTGTGGGCAGGAGGAGTAGAAAATGACCCAGTGGGAAGAGGAATAGTGCCCGTTTGTTGTTGTCAGGGGGCGTAACAGTGCCCCGTTGTTGGTGTCAGGGGGAGTAATGGTGCCCTGTCGTTGGTATCAGTTAAGGTAATAGTGCCCCGTCGTTGGTTTCGGGGAGGAATAGTGCCCCGCTGTTGGTGTTAGTCAAAGGAATAGTGCCCCGCTGTAGGGGTCAGTCAAAGGAATAGTGCCCCGCTGTAGGGGTCAGTCAAAGGAATAGTGCCCCGCTGTAGGGGTCAGTCAAAGGAATAGTGCCCCGCTGTAGGGGTCAGTCAAAGGAATAGTGCCCTGCTGTAGGGGTCAGTCAAAGGAATAGTGCCCCGCTGTAGGGGTCAGTCAAAGGAATAGTGCCCCGCTGTAGGGGTCAGTCAAAGGAATAGTGCCCCGCTGTAGGGGTCAGTCAAAGGAATAGTGCCCCGCTGTAGGGGTCAGTCAAAGGAATAGTGCCCCGCTGTAGGGGTCAGTCAAAGGAATAGTGCCCCGCTGTAGGGGTCAGTCAAAGGAATAGTGCCCCGCTGTAGGGGTCAGTCAAAGGAATAGTGCCCCGCTGTAGGTGTCAGTCAAAGGAATAGTGCCCCGTCGTTGGTGTCGGGGAGGAATAGTGCCCCGCTGTTGGTGTCAGTCAAAGGAATAGTGCCCTGTCGTTTATATCAGTAGGAAGTGCCTAGTTGGTGTTTGTGGGGGCAATAGTGCCCCATCTTTGGTGTCAGGGGGAGGAATAGTGCCCTATCGTTTAGATCAGTAGGAAGAATTATGCCCCATCGTTGGTGTCGGTGGAAGGGATGGCACCTTATCGTTGGCACCAGTGCAAGGCAGTTTTGAGGCCACTTCTTTAGAGGAAAGGTCTTGAAGCCCCCTGGGATGTGTGAATTAATTTAAGGGGGCTGTATCATCCTCACCGAGGTGTGGGAGCGAGTACTTTGTGGAAAAGGTACTTGCTACCCTAAAAAATTAGCAGATAATAGGGAGGGCGTAGAATGAGAATGATGGTATGTGTTAATCATGAGTGAAGCTCTGCTTTATTGGGTGGATGTTATGCTGGACATATGCCCAGCAATCATAACAATAGAACATAAATATGATTGTTTCAAATATGCTTTGCTCAAAAACAATTATTTATCACGGGAAAGATTGGATTTGCCAGGAACAATCAATCGCTCCTATTCAGGACACGTGATAATTTATTGATTGAAAAAAAACATTTATTGTGATTTATGGACAATCCAATTCTTTCATCCAAGAGAGTGCAATATCGAGTGATGAGATTATTTAATGGTATGTATGGTCAGCATTGCATTCAATCACTTTCAAGTGAATATTTCTTGATAACCAGTGATTATAAATGTAAAGTAGTATAACGTTTAAAGCGAGTAGTCAGGATCTGGTATAATGGGAATGTCCTGCGCTCCGTGGTGGAGAGACACAGCTGTAATTCAAAAACTCAGCAGCAGGAAGTCACAGGGGAGCACCCCGACTCATTCCCAGTGCTTCCATTGCTGACCTGGCTCTGAACATGCTGGTTGCCTGGCTGTGAACACTATCTAGCTTTTATACTTTGCAGTGTGCTGACCAAGAATAAGTGTGCAGGTTAGGAAAGTCAGAGCATACTTGTCAAGTGTCAGCGATGCAAAGTACTGAACCGGGAGAGTCAGCGTGACAGACAGGCAACTAGCATTATAGGACGGAGAGGTCGGCCTCCATGTTATACACTTGACACGTTTCATTAAGGCTGCATTCACACCTGAGCGTTTTCAGCTCATAAAACGCTTGTAAAACGCATGAAATACACCCAACGAGCATAATCCCATTCATTTCAATGGCACCTGTTCACACCTGAGCGTTTTCAGCTCATAAAACGCTTGTAAAATGCCCAAAGAAATAGACCCAACAAGCATAATCCCATTCATTTCAATGGCACCTGTTCACATCTGAGGGTTTTGTCACCCAAAGCAAAACGCCCTAAGCTCAAAAAAGGACATGAACTTCTTTGGGGCAGATTACAGAGTTTTTCTGCCTTTTACATTGGCGACCTGAACAAAAACATGGCAAAAACGCGGTAAAATCTCAGCAAAAACATAGTTAAAAACGCGTGACTTTGAAGCGCTCAGGTGTGAATGCAGCCCTAACATAAATGATGATGTCTCCTTCCAAGAAGGTTGCTGTCATGCTCCCCCTCTAGCTTCAGTACAGTACTTTAACCTTTACCCTGAAATATAATTACAGTTCAACATCATTTTTGTTTTTTACTGGTGACGTTTATTTGCACTTCCTCATTTCTCACCTAGAGAAGTACATAGTTTGATATTTTAATCAGTGAAGACCTGTATCTAAATCGGTCACAATTTACTACATCTATGGCTGCCTTAAAGGAGATTTTACAGTCTATGGCTCCCATAAAGAGACTGTACAGTCTATGGCTCCCATAAGGAGATTGTACAGTCTATGGCCCCCATAAGGAGATTGTACAGTCTATGGCTCCCATAAAGAGATTGTACAGTCTATGGCCCCCCCGTAAGGAGACTGTACAGTCTATGGCCCCCCCGTAAGGGAACTGTACAGTCTATGGCCCCCCCGTAAGGGGACTGTACAGTCTATGGCCCCTCCGTAAGGGGACTGTACAGTCTATGGCCCCCCCGTAAGGAGACTGTACAGTCTATGGCCCCCCCGTAAGGAGACTGTACAGTCTATGGCCCCCCCGTAAGGAGACTGTACAGTCTATGGCCCCCCCGTAAGGGGACTGTACAGTCTATGGCCCCTCCGTAAGGGGACTGTACAGTCTATGGCCCCCCCGTAAGGAGACTGTACAGTCTATGGCCCCCCCGTAAGGAGACTGTACAGTCTATGGCCCCCCCGTAAGGAGACTGTACAGTCTATGGCCCCCCCGTAAGGAGACTGTACAGTCTTTGGCCGCCATAAAGAGATTGTACAGTCTATGGCCGCCATAAAGAGATTGTACAGTCTATGGCCGCCATAAAGAGATTGTACAGTCTATGGCCGCCATAAAGAGATTGTACAGTCTATGGCCGCCATAAAGAGATTGTACAGTCTATGGCCGCCATAAAGAGATTGTACAGTCTAGTGCTCCCATAAGGAGATTGTACAGGCTATGGCCACCTTTAAAGTGATTGTAAACATAAATTAAACAAACATGTCTATACTTACCTGCTCTGTGCAATGGAATTACACAGAGTGGCCACTAACCTCCTCTTTTGGAGTCCCCCCGGTAGCCCCGGTAGCCCTCCTGGCCCCTCCCCTCTGTCCAGTGCCCCCATAGTGGCACTCGTGCGTACTTGCACCCGAGCCCCGCTGATGCGTCCATTGACACAGACAGTGGGACTCGGCCCCGCTCCCTCCTCACTGGCTTTGATTGATAGCACTAGGAGCCAAAGGCTCTCCGCGCCCCAGAAAAGCCAGCGAGACCTGGAAGTGAGGGGAAAGAAGAGCTGCAGACGTGCGTGGTGCTGGATCGAATGAGGGCTCAGGTAAGTGAGGGGGGATGCTGACACCCAAACATTTTTTACCTTAATGCAAGAACCACCTTAAACTACTTTAAATAACATAACAAATATGTCATACTTACCTCCTCTGTGCAGTTGGTTTTGCACAGAGTGGCCCCGATCCTCCTCTTCTGGGGTCCCTCATCAGCGTTAGTAGCTCCTCCTCTTCTCAAATGCCTCGTTGGAGAAGCGTTTTCCTTCAGGACACCCGTGCGGGTGCGCTCCCAAGTTCTGCTTTTGCGTCTATTGACACAGAAAGCAGGACTCGGCCCCGGCCCCGGGTGCCCACACCATTGGATTTGATTGACAGCAGCGGGAGCCAGTGGCTGCGCTGCTATCAGTTTATCCAATCAGGACATGAGACACCAGCCGGAGCTGGTGTGCTGGTCCCCGGGGAGAAAAAGACCGGGTTCACGTGGGTAAAACGGGGGCACTGGGGGGCTGCAGCATGACAGGTTTTTCACCTTAATGCATAAAATGCATTAAGGTAAAAAACCATGGGGGTTTACAACCTCTTTAAGGCTCGGTTCACGCTACTGCGACCTGAAAGTTGCAGATTTGCCGAGCGACTTCCTGGGCGATTTGCTGGCGACTTGAGTACTACTTTGATGTGACTTTAGAAGTGACTTTCAGGAATGCCTGGGTTATCTGCCTGTAATGTCGGATTCATATTATATATAGATGAAGAGGCAACTTCCATTAAAGTCTGTGGGCACAAGTTTGATAGAAGTCGCCTTGAACTAGTACAGAAACCTTTTCTAAAGTCAGAGAAACTTCAGAAGTGCTAATTATGACAGTTCTCATTGATTAACATGGGATTTCACATGTCATGCGACTTGGGGTCTCACAAGTTGGGTCACAAGCCACGGCAGTGTGAACTGAGCTTTAAGGAGATTGTACAGTCTATGCCCACCTTAATAACTTCCCAACCGCACTATAGCCGAATGACGGCTACAGCATGGTCATCCCATTCTTTGAGGGCGCCATATGATGTCCTCCCATGATCGCGCCTGCTGCGGCGCATTCTGTGATCGCTGTGTTAGGACACAGCTGATTAGAGATCAGGGTAAAGGGCCAATCAAAGTGGCCCTTTACCACGTGATTAGCTGTGTCCAATCACAGCTGATCATGATGTAAACACAAGCCGGTTATCGGCATTCCTTTCCTCATGCTGACAGCGTGAAGAGAGACGATAACCGGCTTGTGTGTAGGGAACATCTACACTGATAATCAGGGCACTGATTATCCATGCAGTCCCATCAGTGTCGCCTCATTAGTGTCACCCATCAGTGCTGCCTCCTCATCAGTGGAAAAAAATGACCTGTTTGCAAATTTTTTTAACAAACTATGAAAAACTTTTTTTTTTTTTGGTCTTTTTTCGTCTATTTTGCAAAAAAATTAAAAACCCAGCAATGATTAAATACTACCAAAAGAAAGCTCTATTTGTGTGAAAAAGATGATAAAAAATTCTTATGGGTACAGTGTTGAATGACCGCGCAATTGTCGTTCAAAGTGTAACGCTGAAAGGGGGTAAAAGTGGCTAGTTGACAAGTGGTTAAAGGAGACTGCACAGTCTATGGCCACCTTAAAGGAGGTTGTACAGTCAGATTGTAACCTTTGTGGTGAGCTCAATGGTCACCATACTTGTTACAATCCAACCATACAATCTTTGAACAATCAATTTTAGATTTTCCAAAACTATGTAATATGAGCACCTACCTTATCTATCCAATCAAACTGTATGTAATCAGGCAGCCCCTTGCATTGCATAGCGTCTGGTAAATCTAAAGGAGATTGTACGGTCAGATTGTAACATGTGTGGTGAGCTTTAGATTGTAAACTGTTCATTTTGAGTTTTAGCTTGGAGACCTCAATTCTATTCTTTTTCCATGATCTGAACTCTTTTAGGAGAAGATGCAATCCACTCTCACAGCAGCCGATCTGGAGACGCACCTCATAAACCAGGTAGACCTAAATTTAGTGTGTGCCAGTAGTTTTGAAGTCTGTTACATTTGTGGGTGTCTGAGGTGTGATATACTGATAAGTATTTATTGTTTTAATGGGCACTGGGTCTGCAAGGAGGAAAGCGCCAAAAGAAAAATGTATAAAGTACAGGATTTAGCGTATCCAACCTCAGAAACAAAAATGTAATCTATTGCAGCTTACCAGTCCTTAGATGTGATGGAGGCATTCGTTATTTTTCGGGATTTTCCCTTTATTTTGACCAGGTAATCCTGCAAATTGCACACCTTCTGTTCTAGAGCAGTGTTTCTCAGCTCCGGTCCTCCATGCGCCCCAACAGGTCATGTTTTCAGGCTTTCCATTATTTTGCACAGGTGATTTTGATCAATTTCACTGCCTTAGGCTGGCCATACATGGGTCGCATTTCTAAAGAATTTTCTTTTGAAAATCAGAAAATTTGTGCGTTTTGTGATCCGATGGTGCCACCATTGATTTCGGCCAACCAAGCCTTCAATTTCACCTCATGTTGCTACAGAAAAGAATTTTCGTGGCCGGGAATCTTCTTTTCTTTCCATGAATTTTCTTTTCTTACACATGCACATTTCTTTTTTGATTACATTTCTCGCACGATTCTCCCATCATTGATTAGAAAATCAATGTTCGTTTTTCAAAAAATTTCCAACATGTCCGATTACTCAAATTTGATAGCCGCATGAAAATTGGCTGTTGCTGCAGCCCACTAATGGCGCGAAATACGAATGAAAATTCTAAGATAAGATTTTCAAAAGAAAATTCTTTCGAAATTCGACCCGTGTATGGCCAGCCTTAGTAATCATCTGAGGAAAATCCTGAAAACATAACCTTTTGAGGCGTCTTGAGGATTGGAGTTGAGAAACATTGTTCTAGGGTGACAGCGCTCACTCGCTGTACTGTATCTAGGGGAGGAACAGCATTGTCATCCTGGGACAGGAAGGTTGTGAGGACTATAGAAGACCTCTTCTCCATTACATAGGGGGGGAGTGTTCTCCAGTCCACATAAGAGAACTGGGAAGGCTAAAAACATTTTGTCTGAAATTTGAGTTGGGTGCACGGGAAGTTACAAGGACCATGAATTTCTGTATTGAACCCGTGTTTTTCTGTACTTGCAGAATATGTAATTGGCTTAAAAAAAAACTTGCAGCCACCACATCTAAGTACTAGGAAGCTGCAATATATTAAATTTCTGTTCTTGAGTTTAGATACACTTTAATTTTATCTACCGTATATATTCGAGTATAAGTCGACCCGAATATAAGCTGAGGCACCTAATTTTACCACAAAAAAATGGGAAAACTTATTCACTCAAGTATAAGCCTAGGGTGAGAATGCAGCAGCTACTGTAAGTGGAAAAGAGGGTCAACAATGCCCATTTTCTGCCTCACTGTGCCCATTGCAAGCCTCACTGTGCCCATGTACCTTATAGAGAAGAGATTGTGAAAAGGGGAAGCTTTAGGGAATTGTGTCTGTAGTAAGGGCACCTTGACAACTAGGTAATCCTAGGAGCCTGAAAATGTAATAAAAGCCTTCAAAAACTTTTGTTTTTTCATTATCCACTTTTTTTTCTTACCAATTGCCACTGGACTGATCCAACCTCCAAAAGCTCCTTCTGCCATGTCAGTATTGATGCGGAGGGAAGGAAAGCCATATTACGCTATACATTGCCCCCTTCGATTCACAGCAGGGCTGTGTGTATAGGAAGTCTACGCCGTCCCGCCTTTTCCTCATCCATCCGTGACGAGGAGGAGGCGGTTCTTTGTTACAGTGGCTGTGTGTATAGGAAGTCTGCGCTGCCCAGGCCGTCCCGTCTCTTCCTCGTCCGTCCGTGACGAGGAGGAGACAGAGCTTTGTTACAGTGGACAGCGCAGACTTCCTATACACACAGCCACTGTCTCAAAGCTCCGCCTCCTCCTCGTCACGGATGGACGAGGAGAAGGCGGGACAGCATGGACGGCGCAGACTTCCTATACACACAGCCACAGTAACAAAGCTCCTCCTCGTCACGGACAGACGAGGAGGAGGCGGGACGGCGCAGACTTCCTATCCTATACACACAGCCACTGTAACAAAGCTCCTCCTCACGGGCCGCGGGCGGGCCCGAGATTCCCTGCTGATGTCAGCCAGGACTGGAGGAGGAGAGAGCCGACGGGTCACATGATCGCAGGGAGCCGCTCTGAAATTCGGTAAAGGAGGCATTTTTTTAAATAAAGCACACAGACAGGAGCAGCTGTCATTAGGGAAGAAGGAGAATTGTGTAAGATTTTAAGTGTTATGAGAACAGCAGGAGTTGCGGGGGCGGACCCTGTTACAGGATCCGACAGGCAAGGAGGGAGGGGGGAGAGAGCACAGAGGAGAGAGCGGATGACGAAGGCACATAAACTGACCATGGTGTCAGGGCTCAGCAGCTATGATGCACCGTGGTCAGGGCAGAAACTGGCAGGATCAGCCAGGTATTTCAGGTGATACAGGGGGCCAAATGACACAGCAAAAGCACTGTGCTGTATAAAATGCTTTAAAGGAGCAGGATTCTTTGTTAGCCCCAAAAAAAACGCTTTTAATTTACTTAGTTATAAAGCCAACAGAGCTGTGATAGGCACTCATCAAGAGCTCTCATCTATGCTTGCCCTTTCCACTCAGCTTCTTTATTCATAAAAGCTGTACTATAGCATCTCTAAATGAATACGGATCTATGAATGGAGGATTGGCAGATAAATAAACAGTTCGCCCCCTCTATTCATAGACCCTGTTTCATTCATAGAAGCGATAGTATAGCTTCTGTGAATGGAGGAGCTGGGTGGAAAGGGTGGGCATAGATGAGAATTCTTGAGGGCCTGTCACAGTTCCCTTTGCGCTCCATTAACTCCCACTGTATTGAAATTGTTAGAGGAGAATTTCTACGTAAGGATGAGACCACATCACAAGGGACAGTAAACAGTAATAACCTGGAAGGATATCCATTTTTAATCCATTCTTGCCCTATTTCATTCAAAACTAGAGATGAAAAATGTTTTGGTGTCAAACAGGAGCTCTTCCACATCTGTTTCTGACAGTCAACACAATAATTGTATGGCCTGGATCCATAGTGAGGTGACTGTGCATGCATCTTCAAGGCCAGGGCCCTGCTGGAGACTTAATAAATGGGTAGATTAAGGAGCTTTTTTCAAATCGGCCAATGACAGCTTCTTTGCCTGCCCATTTTATTGCATTATATTAAGAGTGACTGTAGCTTAGAGCTGAAGAAAGGATATCCAGAAATTGGCAATATACAGTTTTAGTTCTTTCACATGTGGATGACTGTTAGAGCCTTTAGGCTCCATTGGTGTTTTTAGCTTAGGTTATGCGTTTTAATCCTTGAAAGTGCTGTGAGACCTTTTTTGTGATAGAATGATAATCAGCTCTTTGATTTAGTGTACCTCTCTTCTATCAGGTTCCTCAGGCAGCATATTACATCCCCGACTACATAACTGAAGCTGAAGAGGAATATTTACTTCGTCAGGTATGAGGTACTCCAAAGGAAGTTCTGCTCAGATTTATGGTAGAGACCATCCAAAATAGCTAATTGGCCAAAAGCTGGATGTGGGTGATGACTTAAAGCCACCTTAAGAGGGAGTCTTTTTTTTTTTTTTTTTGTAATGAAAGGAAATTCTTTGTGATTATTAAAATAGAAGTTCAGCTTTAAAACTAACTCTAATGCCGCGTACACACGGTCGGACTTTCCGGCATACTTGGTCCGGCGGACCAGAGTGTGCTGGACAATCCGCCCGTGTGTGGGCGCCGGCGGACTTTTCCGGCGGACTTTTTCCCAAAAGCCCGCCGGACCTAGATTTGAAGAAAGTTTTAAATCTTTCCGCCGGACTCAGTTTCGGGCCGAAAGTCCGCTCGTGTGTGTGCTGGTCCGACGGAAAGCCCGCTCGTGTGTATGCTGGTCCGACGGACCAGATACGACACGAGGGCAGGGTATTGCATCTCGCGCTCGCTGCAATAGGAAAAACAAATTTTCCTTTTGCGGCGAGCGCGGGGCATACCAGGCCCTTAGGTCTGGTATGGATTATAAAGGGAACCCCCTACGCCGAAAAAACGGCGTGGGGTCCCCCCTAAAATCCATACCAGACCCCGATCCGAGCACGCAGCCTGGCCGGTCAGGAAAGGGGGTGGGGACGAGCGAGCGCCCCCCCCCCCTCCTGAACCGTACCAGGCCACATGCCCTCAACATGGGGGGTGGGTGCTTTGGGGGAGGGGGGCCGCCCTGCGGGCCCCCCCCACCCCAAAGCACCTTGTCCCCATGTTGATGAGGACAAGGGCCTCTTCCCGACAACCCTGGCCGTTGGTTGTCGGGGACTGCGGGCGGGGGCTTATCGGAATCTGGGAGCCCCCTTTAATAAGGGGGCCCCCAGATCCCGGCCCACCACCCTATGTGAATGAGTATGGGGTACATGGTACCCCTACCCATTCACCTAGGGAAAAAGTGTAAGTAATAAAACACACTACACAGGTTTTTAAAATATTTTATTAAACAGCTCCGGGGGGGATCTTCCTCCGGCTTCGGGGGTCTTCTTCCGGCTTCGGGGGTCCCTCCGCTTCATCTTCTCCCGGCGTCCGGTTGGTTCTTCTCCGCTCTCTTCTCTCCAGTTCTTCGGCCGGCTCCTCTGCTGTCTTCAGGTAGCTCTCTTGCCAGCAGAGGTCCGGACTTCTTGTCTTCTTATCTTCTCCAGATGTTGACACGACGCTCTCTCCGGCTGGACTGCTCTCCGAGGGCTGCGTTGTGACTTATATAGGCGGAGACCCCGCCCCCTTTTGATGTCACAAAAGGTGGTCAACATCACCCAGTGACCACGCCCCCTAAAACGTCACAGTCCCAGCATGCCCAGGGACTGTGACATCAAAAGGGGGCGGGGTCTCCGCCTATATAAGTCACAACGCAGCCCTCGGAGAGCAGTCCAGCCAGAGAGAGCGTTGTGTCAACATCTGGAGAAGAGAAGAAGACAAGAAGTCCGGACCTCTGCTGGCAAGAGAGCTACCTGAAGACAGCAGAGGAGCCGGCCGAAGAACTGGAGAGAAGAGAGCGGAGAAGAACCAACCGGACGCCGGGAGAAGATGAAGCGGAGGGACCCCCGAAGCCGGAAGAAGACCCCCGAAGCCGGAGGAAGATCCCCCCCCCCCGGAGCTGTTTAATAAAATATTTTAAAAACCTGTGTAGTGTGTTTTATTACTTACACTTTTTCCCTAGGTGAATGGGTAGGGGTACCATGTACCCCATACTCATTCACATAGGGTGGGGGGCCGGGATCTGGGGGCCCCCTTATTAAAGGGGGCTCCCAGATTCCGATAAGCCCCCGCACGCAGACCCCGACAACCAACGGCCAGGGTTGTCGGGAAGAGGCCCTTGTCCTCATCAACATGGGGACAAGGTGCTTTGGGGTGGGGGGGGGGCCCGCAGGGCGGCCCCCCTCCCCCAAAGCACCCACCCCCCCATGTTGAGGGCATGTGGCCTGGTACGGTTCAGGAGGGGGGGGGCGCTCGCTCGTCCCCACCCCCTTTCCTGACCGGCCAGGCTGCGTGCTCGGATCGGGGTCTGGTATGGATTTTAGGGGGGACCCCACGCCGTTTTTTCGGCGTAGGGGGTTCCCTTTATAATCCATACCAGACCTAAGGGCCTGGTATGCCCCGCGACGGGGCTTGCAAGGTGTCAATCTCGCCGATAAAAGCGGCAAGATTGACATCCTTTTCTAGTCCCGTCGCACCTGAGTCACGTTCAAAATGAACGGACTTGTCCGTGTGTGGGCAAGTCCGTTCATTCTGAAAGTCCGCCGGAACTCCGGCGAAAGACGGGCGGACTTAGCCCGCCGGAAAGTCCGGGCGTGTGCGGGCAAGTCCGTCCGTTTTAAAGTCCGGCGCACCTGGCGGACAAAGTCCGTCGGAAAGTGTGCCGGACCAAGTAGGATAGAAAGTCCGACCGTGTGTACGCGGCATAAATCTATTTGCAGCAACATTCTAAGACTAACCTATCTAGCCCTGTAAAAAAGAAATCGCTATACATAGCTTTTCTGAAGCCGCTCCGGTCCCACGCTGAGCTGTCAGCGGTGGCTTCTGTGTGTAGGTGGGTGCAGAAGAGGCAGCTGACAACGGATGTCCCATAGTAACTCTACGGGTGACGTCACTTCCCAGGCTTTTCACAGCCGTTGTCGGCTGTGTCTTCTACACAGGATCCGCTGCTGGCGACCAGACCGGATCAGTTTCAAAAATGGTATGTATAGCGATTTCTTCTTTACAGGGTTAGATAGTTTTTTGTTAGAATGTTGTAGCAAGTAGATTTAGAGTTTTAGTTTTAGGCTGAACTACTTTAAAGTAAGAAAAAAAGTAAGAATGAATGCAGTCCTTTCTCCTCCAGCCATCTGCAGCTCCCCATTGGTCCATCACTGTGATAGGTAGCCTCAGTGGTCAGAAGCTTGGTGCTGTAGGTGAGAGGGAGTGACCATTGGAAGCCAATATTTACATAAATTGATCCTCCATGTCTCCAAGGCACTCTAGTACACACGTACAGGTCTAGGTAAGCACCTGTGTGTGGCTGATATTGAAAGAAACATATATGGCAACCTACGTTTTTGAGTACAGATGCACTTTAATGATGAAATGTATTGTACTTTTAGATGTACTTTAAGTAACTTCTTAACCATTATTTCTCCTCACTTTACTCATGTTATCTTCCCAGGTCTACAATGCACCAAAGCCAAAATGGACACAGTTGTCAGGGAGGAAATTGCAGAACTGGGGTGAGTAATATTACTGGATAGGTCCCAGCATTTGTACTACCTTTTTTTTAAATTTTTTTATATATATTTCAATATCAACTTTAATAGGTGATGGAAAGACTCTATACACTTCAGGAGGCTTTTGGGCAACTAGTGAAATCAGTCAATAGGTCCTACTGAATCTATTGCAGCTAAATTTCACACAGCTCCTTACATGTGAAAATGATCTTGCCAATCAGGTTTAGACTCCCAAAGACTGATTTAATGTGATTGGTGTGTATGAGAAAGCTCTTGGTGATGACAGCTTTATCCTGTGGGCTCTTTGCATGTACAAGGTAGTAAGAAGCCCTCATTTCTGTATTTCTGCACTTGTACTAAGGACAGAGACGGCCATTGCTGACTCCTACTGAAAAATACTATTTACCGTTCTGACAGGGGGCAACACTGAGATCTGCTGTTTCTAGTGATTAGGAACAGCGATCTCTGTGTTTTTCCCAGTGAGACCATCCGCCAAACAGTTAGAACACAGCCGGGGAACCCCTTGATCCCCCTAGTGTTAACTCCTTCCCTGCCAGTGTCATTTATACATTGATCAGTGCATTTTTTTTTAGCACTGATCACTGTATTAATGTCACTGGTCCCCAAAAAGTGTCACTTAGGGTCAGATTTGTCTGCCACAATGTCGCAGTCCTGCAAAAAATCGCTAATCATAGCCGTTACTAGTAAAAAAATAAATAAAAATGCCATAAATCTATCCCCTTTTTTGTAGACGCTATAACTTTTGTGCAAACCAGTCTATACTGTATATGCTTATTGCGATTTTTTTTTTTTTTTTTTTACCAAAAATATGTAGAAGAATACATATTGGCCTGAATTGATGAAGACATTTTGTTTTTTTATATATTTTTTTGGATATGTATTACAGCAGAAAGTAAAAAATATAGTTTTTTTTCAAAATTGTCACACTTTTTTTATTTTTATTTTTTATTTTTATTTTTTTATAGCACAAAAAATAAAAACCGCAGAGGTGATCAAATACCGCCAAAAGAAAGCTCTATTTGTGGGGGGAAAAAAAAGACAACAATTTTATTTGGGTACAATGTCGCACGACTGCGCAATTGTCAATTAAAGCGACGCAGTGCCGTATCGCAAAAAATGGCTTGGTCATTAAGGGGATAAATCCTTTCGGGGCTGAAATGGTTAAACTAATACTTTTGTTGAAGCATCTTTTGATTTTATTACAGCACTCAGACTTTTTGGGGATGAGTCTATCAGCATGGTACATCTTGCCTTGGCAATATTTGCCCTCTCTTCTTTGCAAAAAAACTCCAAATCTGTCAGATTGTGAGGGCATCTCCTGTGCACAGACCTCTTCAGATCACCCCACAGATTTTCAATGGGATTCAGGTCTGGGCTCTGGCTGGGCCATTCCAAAACTTTAATCTTCTTCTGGTGAAGCCATTTTGTTGATTTGGATGTATGCTTGGGGTCGTTGTCATGCTGAAAGATGAAGTTCCTCTTCATGTTCAGCTTTCTAGCAGAAGTCTGAAGGTATTGTGCCAATATTGACTGGTATATGGAACTGTTTGTAATTCCCTCTACCTTGACTAAGGCCCTGTTCCAGCTGAAGAAAAACAGCCCCAAAGCATGATGCTGCCACCACCATGCTTCACTGTGGGTATGGTGTTCTTTTGGTGATGTGTAGTGTTGTTTTCGTGCCATACATATATTTTGGATAGATTAATGCAGTATGTTGTCAAAAAATACTGGAGGAACATTTGCATTCATCAGCCAGGAAGCTGCGCATGGGATGTCCTTGGACATTCCAACATGACAATGATCCAAAACACAAGGCCAAGTCGACCTGTCATTGGCTACAGCAGATTAAAGTAAAGGTTCTGGCGTGGCCATCTCAGTCTCCTGGTAATAACGAAAAAAGGGGGTGGTGGCGCTTCCTAGTTTGGGTAAGGGTACCAGTTGATGGTGTATGCTTAAACTTAATTGTGATATAATTGTTTATAAATATAGTGCTCAGTGAGCTATAAATACGTGACTGGTATTTATGGCTATTATTCACTTGAACGAGGTGATCCTGCCATAAACTTGGCTCATCTCCACTCAGTTAACGTTTTCCACTAGTGAGTCTAACCCAATATATAAATCTCTAGATAAACACTGGGTTAATAGAGCTCCAAATTACCAATCCTAAGTGATTAAATATTTGTGAGAGCTTTAGTGATTACATACACACAAAAGTGAAATTATACACACTTATAAAAAACCTTATTAAGGAAATTAAACCTTATTAAAGAAAACAGTAAAAAAATAGAAAAAAAATGTAAATACACATATGCCTAATAATAGTCCATATGATATGTAAAGTCCCCACTCAGGGTTAATTGGCACAACTGGTGAATACGAGTGTTTTTCAAAAGATCTTAGTACACCTGTGCATAACTAATAGTCCATTCGGTAAGTTAAATCTTCATTCATAGTGATTAGCATAAAGACAGTGACTGTAAGTGTTTTCAGGAATTCCACTTGTGACTTCGTGCTCCCCCTCCAGAATCCCCACTCACCAGATCCCCTCACCCCCACGGGGGTAATGCGCTTATCTTTGAGCCCACCGCGGTTGCTCCACCAACCTCGTTCAAAGATCTGGGATGTTCCACCTTCTTACAGATGTTTTCTGATGTATTTCTGTGGTAGACTCCTCATGGAGGAAAAAAGATATAGGCTCCCATAGTGTAGTAAAAACGCTGGGTTTATTGAGAAACAGCAACTTGATACAAAAGATAGCAGCTTTAAAAATATATTAAAAATGTATTAAAAATTCCTGGAATGCCTAATCATATCCCACGAGCCGTGCACAAAGCCGTAATGTATGGTGGGCAGCTGGTGTTAGGATATATCGGCCATTACACAACAGCGAACGCTAGGTGTCTCGTGTCGAATCAGCAGCAGCGCACTGCGTTCCACCTGCGTTCCAGCTGTCTGTACCAGGAAGTGACGTAGCGTGCAGTAAGTAAGTAACATATCAGAAAATGCTGCCCCTTAATTCCCTTTCTTAGCTGCTATTCTGACGGTTGGGATGACCACTTGTACACTGGTAATATCACTGCTAGTGAATGGCTATGCTGAATAATGTCACTTTCTTTAGTGAATAAAAAATCTGTATGTTTATACAGCGCACCATATGGTGGTGGTCTTTTTTTTTTGTAGAGGACATGTTTTGGCTTTAGTGAGGTCTCCTGAAATAATTGTGGGAAGAAAAGATTCACATGACATTGGGCCTAGTAGACTTGCATGTGACGACTTGATGTGAATACCTCATAATAATAGAATTACATTAATAACGCTTGGGGTGTTATGTTGCTGGCAAGAATTTAAACAAGAAACAGAATAGCTAAAAAAAGCCGTGTCGAGACATAGCCTGTAACACTTCCCATGTAGTCTACACGTGGGATTGGAGATACTGGAGTGTTTGATGAACATCCCCAAAAAAAACCCCAAAGTCTAGCATACAAACCTCATGCAGGAAGTTTTCCCTCCTCTATACAGAACACGTGACACCAGTACTGGGATGTCCCTGTACTGCCTACTAAGCCACAATACTGTTTTTTTGCTGGTGGGAACCAATTGGATTCCAGCTGTCAGTTCTCTGACTGTACATGTGATGGTTGTCTCTAGCATATGTAAGAGGCACATCTATTTTGACCGTGTTTATTGCACATTGCTTTTTTAGCCTTATTAAGCAATCTCCTAGGCCTGAGCCAGTTGACCATCAGGTTTGAATGTGCAAAGTTGCTGTAGCAAACACAGGACCTTTTTTTTTTTATAGGGGGGCTCTTGTCCATTCCATTATGTAAGATTTTATCTTTTTCCTGCAGGAGGTCTTCCACATCCAAGAGGCATGGTGTCAGAGAAGTTGCCCCCCTGGTTGCAGACATACACCAACAAAATCTCTTCACTGGGTGTGTTTGGAGGGAACTGTGCCAATCACGTCTTGGTAAACGAATACAAGCCTGGAGAAGGGATAATGGTGAGGGCATTATAAATCTATGTAGACTGAGAGCACTGTGTAGTAATCATGCTAGACTTGTTCAGGAGACTTTAATCTGTTTTGTTTCCTTGTTTAGTGAACTTTACACATCATTAGTGATTATTGCAATGTACAGTATTTCTTAACCCCTTCCCGCCCACCCCGGAGTCCCTTTAATAGGGTCTGTATGCCCAGGGGGGCAGGAAGAATCAGCAATCATGTGACCACTGTGATTGGCTGCACCAGTGGTCACGTGATTGGGGGCCTGTCCTGCTGACTACCAATTGTTAGTGGGGACCAAGATCTGTCTTTGACGGCTTGGTCTCTGTGCCTGGAATGTGCAGTGAGCACACTCTTAACACAGAAACATTGGCTGTCCAGTGACACACATGTGCAGCTTGTGGGAATTAAAGCCCACCCTTTTGCCACCACACATACGTGTTACATGGCCCTCAAAAACAGGTTAAGAATATTAGTAAAGAGGTTTTCCACTTGCATCTGGAAAGAGCAAAATATGTTTGCATCCCCCACTACTGTTCAGTATGGGTCTTGGCAGTGCTATCTCCACCAATCAGCTGCTTGAAAGGCCCTCCTGCTACTGTGCCTAATGTTCGCCTGCACTTTTCACTTACTAGGCAAAGTAACAGGTTTGCTTAACTGGAAGCTTTCAGAAGTTACTTTCCTCAGTCTTTTGCTGCCATTGCAAGTTTTGATTTTCTGCTTTAATTAGCTTGATCCTGATGTGTGACTCCTTACCTGGAAGTAACAGGTGTTTCTTTGGGGATCTGCTTTAAATGGGGTCAGTGGGGCAGCATGGGGAAGGTCAGTACTGACTGCTTAAGGATAAGGTCACCTCTTAAGAAAATATAATAAATGCACAAAATTTTGCAGCAAAAAATATGCATTTATAATTTTTTTTTCCTGCAGGAGCCTGGAAAGCATTGCCCTGTGATCAGTGGATCAGGGATACAATGTTAGGCTTCTGCAGACAAGCACTGCAGCTTTCAGCCTGTGCCTCCAATATGGGTTGACTGTTTACAAGCTGCATGAGTTGCAAATGAACTACGAGAGAGCTCCTGGGTGCCCTCAAAGTCCATTCAGAACTACAAGCTGTCAGCTGTGGTGGCTGGCAGTAGTTGTAGTCTATCTATTTACAGGTAACACTGAATGACTGGTACAGCCTTGTGGGCGGAGCCCCACACATCCGGCTTTTTTTTTTCTCTTTTTTTTATTGTGACAGTGGTTGCGGGGAGAAGATCCCCTGCCCGCTTTCACACTGCAGCGGGCGGTGGCTGCTTCAGGAGCTGGTACATGTTTCATGTTCCACCCTGAATGCGTAGCATGTTCTCCAAGGGTGAACTTCGCTTTTAAAGTCCCTTCTGTAGAGAAAACCTAATAATTTGCTTAGCTTGGAGAATATACAGGTTCATTTAAAAAATGTTTGCCTTTTTCTACTGCAAAAAGCATTTGCTTTCAATGAGTTGCCAAGGCCTAGCTGCTGTGTTCCAGAAAGCCTAAGCTGCTTTTAGCCTGGGAGTTGCTGGGAAATAGCTGTTTTTCACAGAAGCAACAGTACAGAGGGCATTCATTCAAATTTTCTTCTGATACAAGCAGTTGAGCAGGTCTGTGGCGCTGTGGCTTCGAGTCATATATCCTGGAGTGTCCTGGTCATGCAGCTGGGATGGGGTGATGACATCAGCAAAGTCTTCAGTGGAAGTGAATGATGGCTCTGGTGATGTTGCCACCCAGCATGCACAGCTTCTGTGGTTCACTAGCCTTAATATGGTTAGCTTCACGTCACCTGACCCAGGAGTAGAGATGGTTTTCCAGGCTGCTTGCCTAACGCCTAGGTAATCTATTAAAGCCAATAAACTATTACAGATTATGTATAATCTAATATATAGTGAGTACGTAGGCTTCAGAACACCATGACCCCCCCCTTTGTTCTATGCAGTTACTTACAGCACAATATTTGTCTTTCAGCCTCACGAGGATGGTCCCCTCTACTATCCCACAGTCACAACCATCAGCTTAGGGTCCCACACAGTTCTGGACTTCTATGTGCCTCCGGAAAGAGAATGTCCTCAAGAGGAAGACCAGGTAAGGGTTGAAGAAGCTTTCTTCATTTTGTAGGTTACCCTGGCTCAAATTGGTACACAAAAAAAAAAAAAAAAAATCATGCATTACCCAAAGTGTTATTTTCATATATTATTTTACCTTGGGGGGTCTTTTAATCCTAAAATATTAAAGTGGACTAAAAGTTAATAAAGTTTTTGTATCATTTCCTGCCTGTGTGCCCACTTCAAGATACAGACAGCAATAAAAATTCAGAATTTCACAACTTTACACTTTCACGACCCTCACGCTTTATTTTAAAGAGACCCCGTCTCAAACCTAAAAAATACAGGTAAAAGTACAGAAAAATAAACTATTTTACTGCTTACTTGCAGTGTTTTTTTTTTTTTTCTTAATTCATTTTCTTATTCACTAGCACAGTGCCTTGAAAAAGTATTCATACCCTTTGACATTTTCCACATTTTGGCATGTTACAACCAAAAACGTAAATGTTTTTTATTGGGATTTTATGTGACCAACACAGTGGCACATAATTGTGAAGTGGAAGGAAAATGATAAATGTTTTTCAAAATTTTTTACAAATAAATATGTGAAAAGTGTGGCGTGTATTTGTATTCAGCCCCTTTACTCTGATACCCCTAACTAAAATCTAGTGGAACCAATTGCCTTCAGGAGTCACCTAATTAGTAAATAGAGTCCACCTGTGAGTAATTTAATCTCAGTATAAATACAGCTGTTCTGTGAAGCTTTCAAGGTTTGTTAGATAACCTTAGTGAACAAACAGCATCATGAAGGCCAAGGAACACACCAGACAGGTCAGGGATAAAGTTGTGGAGAAGTTTAAAGCAGGGTTAGGTTATAAAAAAAATATCCCAAGCTTTGAACATCTCACGGTGCACTGTTCAATCCATCATCCAAAAATGGAAAGAGTATGGCACAACTGCAAACCTACCAAGACATGGCCGTCCACCTAAACTGACAGGCCGGGCAAGGAGAGCATTAATCAGAGAAGCAGCCAAGAGGCCCATGGTAAATCTGGAGGAGCTACAGAGATCCACAGCTCAGGTGGGAGAATCTGTCCACAGGACAACTATTAGTCGTGCACTCCACAAATCTGGCCTTTATGGAAAAGTGGCAAGAAGAAAGCCATTGTTGAAAGCAAGCCATAAAAAGTGAAGTTTGCGAGAAGCCATGTAGGGGACACAGCAAACATGTGGAAGAAGGTGCTCTGGTCAGATGAGACCAATTTGTAATTTTTTGGCCTAAAAGCAAAAGGCTATGTGTGGCGGAAACCTAAAACTGCACATCACCCTGAACACACCATCCCCACCGTGAAATATGGTGGTGGCAGCATAATGTTGTGGGGATGTTTTTCTTCAGCAGGGACAGGGAAGCTGGTCAGAGTTGATGTGAAGATGGATGGAGCCAAATACAGGGCAATCTTAGAAGAAAACCTGTTAGAGTCTGCAAAAGACTTGAGACTGGGGCGGAGGTTTACTTTCCAGCAGGAAAACATACAGCCAGAGCTACAATGGAATAGTTTAGATCAAAGCATATTCATGTGTTAGAATGGCCCAGTCAAAGTCCAGACCTAAATCCAATTGAGAATCTGTGGCAAGACTTGAAAATTGCTGTTCTCCATCCAATCTGACAGAGCTTGAGCTATTTTGCAAACAAGAACGGACAAAAATGTCACTTTCTAGATGTGCAAAGCTGGTAGAGACATCCCCCAAAAGACTTGCAGCTGTAATTGCAGCGAAGTATAGACTCAGGGGGGCTGAATACAAATGCATGCTACACTTTTCACATATTTCTTTGTAAAATAATTTTGAAAAACATTTATAATTTTCCTTCTACTTCACAATTATGTGCCACTTTGTGTTGGTCCATCACATAAAATCCCAATAAAAAAAATTACCGTTTACGTTTTTGGTTGTATCATGATAAAATGTGGAGAATTTTAAAGAGGTATAAATACATTTTTTCAAGGCACTGTATGTGCGTTTGAACTCTAGAAATTTGACTACTCCAGGAAAGTCAGTTTCCGAACACATCCCGCTCCCTCCTTGCACATCATAGCCCTCTCCTTTTTTGAGGGCGTCTAACTACTGTAGGGGCCCAGCTCCCCTTCTATGCCCTCCTTCACCTCCCTAAATAAATTTGATCTTGTTGTCAAGGAGGTGAGAAGAATACTATATAGAGTGTCACCTGAGTGCCGGGGCTGCTGACATCACATTCAAAATGCCACTGCCATGAAGCCGTCTCAGGGTTTTTGGATGTCCACACAAGGAAGGCTTTTAAAAGGAAATTAAAACGCCAAAAATACATTAGTGTTACTAAACCCAGAACCTGCATTCACTATATCTGGTCATCCACAGTACACAGAACATGGAAATGCAATTATTTTAGTAAATATAAACAGCTAAACACCTTTTCTCATCAGCAGTATATAGCAGTCTTGTGACTTCTATCAGTGTCTGGTTAAAGCTTGTAGAAGGACTTTTCATTCTCCGCTGATCCTGTCTGAACAATGCTGATTGGCCCTGTGCTGATCACATGCACTCTCTCAAGGAAAAAAAAAAACTCTCTAGCAATACACACCAAACTGAGCATGTGCAGCCTGACTCCCAATGCTCTGTTCTAACGAGAGATGGGTGGGAGTTAGTTAAAGAAGAGGAGGATCAGAGAAGACAGAATCACACAGCCTTTATACACAATGCAGAAGATTAACCCCTTAGGTTCCACAGTGAATATAGCAAGCATGCTTTACTACATATACAGACCGATTTACTGTTGTGGGTTTAGTAACACTTTAAGTGTACTTATCTTATGGGAAGGGAATATTTTTGTTGAAATAAATGGTCTGGCACCAGGGTCTCTTTAAAGAAAATCTAGTTTTGTTGCAGCCTCTGTCCTCACTGGAGATCTTTCCCATGAATTCCTGTTCCCTGGACTCTGTCACAAGGATTGCAAGTCAGGGGGAAATTTTCCCAGTGAATAGATGGACAGAAAAATGAACCCAGAAATAAACAGAGGTTCTAACCCTTTCCCACTGTGTCCACAAATTGAAAAAAAAATGTTGTTGGTGTTTAAAATGACACTCCTGCTTATAGATATTTTTCTTTCCCCACCACTTTGTTGGCCCTACTATGTGTACAGTATGTGAAATAGGGGCCTTAAAGTGATTGTGAACCCTCACTTTGTAAAACAACCCGTTCAGTTTAACCGCTTCATTCCCGGAAGATTTTACCCCCTTCCTGACCAGAGCACTTTTTGCGATTCGGCATTACGTCGCTTTAACTGACAATTGAGCAGTCGTGTGATGTTGCACCCAAATAACATTGACGTCCTTTTTTTCCCACAAATAGAGCTTTCTTTTGGTGGTATTTGATCACCTCTGCGGTTTTTATTTTTTGCGCTATAAACAAAAAAAGAGCGACAATTTTGAAAAAAACTCATTATTTTTTATTTTTTGCTATAATAAATATCCCCCAAAAATGTATTAAAAAAAAAACAATTTTTTTCCTCAGTTTAGGCCAATATGTATTCTTCTACATATTTTTTGGTAAAAAAAATCGCAATAAGCGTGTATTGATTGGTTTGCGCAAAAGTTATAGGGGATAGTTTTATGGCATTTTTATTATTTTTTTTTTTTTTTTTACTAGTGATGGCGGCCATCTGCGATTTTTATCGTGACTGCGACATTATGGCGGACACATCGAACACTTTTGACACATTTTTGGGACCATTGGCATTCATACAGCGATCAGTGCTATAAAAATGCATTGATTACTGTAAAAATGTCACTGGCAGGGAAGGGGTTAACACTAGGGGGCGATCAAGGGGTTCCCTAGTTTGTGTTATAACTGAAGGGGGGAGGGGAGTGTGTAGGAGAGATGACAGATCGCTGTTCATACCCTGTATGAACAGACGATCAGTCTTTTCTCCCCTCAGAGAACCGGAAACTGTGTGTTTACACACACAGATCCTGGTTCTCGGTGTGCCACGAGCGATCGTGGGAGCCCGGCAGTGATCGTGACCGCCGGGCACTCGCATCGCCTCTGTGGGCGAGCAGCGGGCGCACATGCACGCGCCCCTAGTGGCCTCATGGAGAAGCGGCGTTACATAATGTTGTTTCGCCCAGCCGCGCCGTTTTGCCGCAGTAAAACTGCGGCGGCTGGTCGGCAAGTGGTTAAAATAGAAATAAAAGGCAACACATTTTGTATATAGATATAAAAAATACACTGAACTACCCAGTGAATGGCTCTGCGGGGGGGGGTCAGAACAAGTCTGATCATTGGAGGAGAGCAGGCTGAGCTGAGTTTCCAGCACTGCTAGTGAAATTACCACACAGTGCTCGCCTGCTTAGTGTGGTCAGTTTTTAATCAGAAAGCAGAGGGACTGTCGGGAACACAAGGAAGCCATACAAAGGGAACTGGATACTTTCTCATACAAGTACATGGTATAGCAGGCACATATCAGGAATATGAAATGTTTGGTTTACTTTTTAAATTGTAAGCTCCTCGAGGGCAGGGACTGATGAGACTGTCTTGTGTGTTATAACCATCCGTATTTCCATCACACACGTTCCTGGAAAAGGCTCTAGGATACTGGGTGCTGTAGACTGGATCAAGCATGACAGTGTAGATATTTGCCAGCACACCATGGATCTTCAAATTGAGTCCAAACGGTTTTTTTTTGTTTTTTGTTTTTTAATGACATATGATCACATCACAAACAAGAGTGCAAAGTTTCAGAGTCACACAAGACCCCTTTTGTCAGGCATGTGACTCACATTACATGCCCGATGATGGGGTTCTGCATGACTCCAAAACGTTGCACTCTCTTGTTTGTGATGTGATCATATGTCATAGAAATTAGTTTGGACTCAATTTGAAGATCCGTGGTGTGCTGGCAAATATCCACACTGTGGGGGAGATTTTCTAAAACTGAAGAGAGCAAAATCTGGTGCAACTCTGAATAGAAACCAATCGGCTTCCAGATTTTATTGTCAAAGCCTAATTGAAGAAGCTGAAGTTAGAAGCTGATTGGCCACCATGCACGGCTGCACCAGATTTTGCACTCTCCAGTTTAAGTAAATCAACCCCACTGTGTACTGTATGTGAAGCGCTGTGTGAATTGTCGGGACTACATAAATACCTGTAATAATAAATAAACTACCTTTAGCAGCCGCTAAGATTCTTTGGGGTTGATTTAGTAATACTGGAAAGTGCAAAATCCGGTGGAGCTCTGCAAAGAAACCAATCAGCTTCCAGATTTTATTGTCAAAGCTTAAAGTGATACTAAAGTCTCCATTTTTTGGGGTTAAAAATAACAAACCAGTCATACTTACCTGCCCTGTGTAATGGTTTTGCACAGAGCAGCCAGTATCCTCCTCTTCTCGGGTCCCTCTTCGGTACTCCTGGCTCCTCTCTCCTGTTGAGTGCCCCCACAGCAAGTAGCTTGCAGTGGGGGCACCGGAGCCCAGCTGCAGCTCCGTGTGTCCATTCAGACCTGAAGCTGCGGCCCCACCCCCTCTCTATTCTCATTGGCTCACTGACTTTGACAGCATCGGGAGCCAATGGCGCCGCACTGCTGTCTCAGCCAATGAGGAGGGGAGTCCTGGAAAGCCTAGTCTCTTGTGCAGCATCACTGGATTGCAATGGGGCTCAGGTAAGTATTAGGGGGGCTGCTGCACACAGAAGGCTTTTAAAACCTTCTGCTTTTACAACCCCTTTAATTGAAGAAGTTAGAAGCTGATTGGCTGCCATGCACAACTGCACCAGATTTGCACTCTCCAGTTTTAGTAAATCACCCCCCAAGTGTCATGTTTTAACCTGCACTGTTTTAATAAAAGGTGAAAGCTAATTGGTTGCTTTAGGCAAGTCAGGAGTGTTTTTGGACTCTTTAGCACTGCAGTTTTATGAAAAGACCTTCATTTATAGTTTACTGGTATTATTGACAGCCAAGAACTAGTAACCTATAAGCCGATCACTATGTTGGAGTACCTGTAGGTCTCTTTTTGTCTTCCAGGTTCCTAAAACAGAAGAACAGAGACATGTCCTGTCCCTCTTGTTGGAGCCCAGAAGTCTTTTTGTTCTTCGTGAGGACTTGTATAAAAATTACCTCCATGGAATTCTCCCTCATACCCACGACACACTAAGCCACAAAGTGGCCAATCTGGAAATGTGTGGGGCACAGAGTGACGAGACACTGGCCAGAAGGACACGAGTGTCACTGACTATCCGATATGTCCCCAAAGTACTGAAAACCGCACTCTTCCTGGGGAAAGGGAAATAAGAAAAGGTGATGGAGGATGTGGAGATGTTCAGCATTAAACTCAGGCTGCAGGTTGACAGCTGGTTCTGGATGGTGGCTGGGCAAAAGCCTTCCTATATGAGCAGAGATCAACTGAATCCCTTCACACAGGAAAAGCAAGAGGCAAGCCACAAGACAAAGCCTATTTAGTAACAAGGTAAGTAATGCACTTACAGAAAATAACATAAAAACAGGCTCATCTGTATATAGAGGTGTCTGTAGGTGTAAATCAGCAACCAAAACGAGCGTCCACGGATCTGGCAGATGTCTGGGGGAGCCGCAATCCGTCCTGTGGCCACCAGGAAGTCTGTTTTGTCCGCCGTGGAGTGCAGCGAGATGACGTCACCAGGAAGCAGAGAGACACTAGGGGAGGAACGATTGGATGAAAGAGGCTATGTGCTCGGAGCATCAGCTTCTTCTTAGGCCTGTAGAAGGTGCTGATGCTCCGAGCGCAAAGCTTCTTTCATCCAGTTGTTCCTCCCCTGGTGTCTCTCTGCTTCCTGGTGACGTCATCTCGCTGCACTCCACGGCGGACAAAACCGACTTCCTGGTGGCCACAGGATGGATTGCGGCTCCCCCAGATATCTGTCAGATCCGTGGACGCTCGTTTTGGTTGTCGATCTACACCTGCAGACACCTCTATATACTGATGAGCCTGTTTTTATGTTATTTCCTGTAAGTGCATTACTTACCTTGTTAGTAAATTGTATCTAATACACTACACTCAGGTTGGCTCTTCCTGTGTCTCCTCCCCCTCCTCTAAATCTGCTTACAGAGCTGGCTTTTCTCGGAGAACAGCTGCCTCCTGTCACCTCACCCTAAGAACTGTTGCTGTATGGACTATTGATCTGTTATTGCTCTCATATTGCCTGTTTTATATTACTTCACATACACAAATATTTGCGCTTACAGTTTCTTCCTCTTAACAAGACAAAGCCTGATGGTAGTACTATGCTACCGGCATATTTGTTTGAATTTCTCTGGAAGCCAACATCTAATCAGTGCGATTTTGTACACGTATGCATCTGCCAATCGAGATCATTTTCTGTTTGCTTTGAATGCTGCTTGTTTCCTTATATGAGGTTACATCTTAGTGTGTCACCTTGCTGCTGTCCCCACTGGGGAGATTCAGTCTTTTGTGATTGATCTGGTGACCATTTTCCATCTCCTCCTCTGGCAATGCTGGGAGGTGATCCTTACCGTGGCACGGAGGGTCACTCAGAAGATGACATGAGCTGCATTCTGTGCTGCAGTGCTCTGAGCCCAGGCTGTGTGATGATGCCCCGTTGCCAGGGGGCAGGTCCATGACAGCCTGGACTCAGCAAGTGGGTTTAATGACGCTGCCTGGCAAAGGACATCTAGTGGCTGAAAAGAAGTACTGCAGGGGAGAGTTAAATATTGGAGCAAAGTCGGCTTTTTAACCACTTACCGAACGCAGATATACGTCCTCACTTTGAGGATGGATATTGTTGTTATGGCAGCAGCTAGCTGCCATAACCCCAGTATCCCGTGTTCAGCTGGCGGTCGGCTACAAGATAAAAGTGGTCTCTGCGGCGGATTCGCCGCGAGATTACTTTTATCGGCAGCGGGAGAGCCCCCCCCCTCCTGCCGTGCTCCGGTGCCCTCTGCCGCTTACCGGAGCCGTCGGCAGCGGCGGAGGCGATCCAGTCCTTCTAAGTGAGGGGAAGATGGCCCCCACCTGTCTCCATGATACTCCGGGGCAGAAGCGACGTCAAAACATCACTTCTGCCCATAGCTCTTAAAGGGCCATTTTTTTTTAAATCCTTTTTTTAAATGACAATTTTTTTTTTTGCATTGCATTTTAGTGTAAATATGAGATCTGAGGTCTTTTTGACCCCTGATCTCATATTTAAGAGGTCCTGTCATACTTTTTTTTCTATTTTGTTTACATTCCTTGTAATAGGAATAAAAGTGACAAAAACAGTTTTCTTTTTAAAAACTGTGTAAAAATAAAAGGTAAAATACTTTTTTTTAAACGCGCCCTGTCTCGGCGAGCTCGCGTGCAGAAGTGAACGCATACGTGAGTAGCGCCCGCATATGAAAACGGTGTTCAAACCACACGTGTGAGGTATCGCCACGATCGTTAGAGTG
The DNA here is from genome assembly GCA_037952925.1 of Lithobates clamitans. Lineage (NCBI taxonomy): Eukaryota > Metazoa > Chordata > Amphibia > Anura > Ranidae > Lithobates > Lithobates clamitans. The sequence continues at coordinate 674,541 of JBBGZY010001573.1, read as the reverse complement.
AGAGCAATAATTCTAGCCCCAGAACTCCTCTGTAACACACAACATGCAACCTGTAGAATTTTTTTAAACGTCGCCCATGGAGATTTTTAGGGTAAAAGTTTGTCACCATTCCACGAGCGGGCGCAATTTTGAAGCGTGACATGTTGGGTATCAATTTACTCGGAGTAACATTATCTTTCACAATATATATAAAAAAAATTGGGCTAACTTTACTGTTGTCTTATTTTTTCATTCAAAAAGTGTATTTTTTCCAAGACCGCTGCACAAATACGGTGTGACAGAAAGTATTGCAACGACGGCTATTTTATTCTCTAGGGTGTTAGAAAAAAAAATAATGTATAATGTTTGGGGGTTCTAAGTAATTTTCTAGCAAATAAAAAACAATTTTTACCTTGTAAACAACACATCTAAAAAAGAGATCCTTAAGTGCCGGTTCACACTGCTGCACTGTGAATTTGTTCCGTTTTTTTTTGGTCCTGTGTGAGGTGCGAATTTACCGCAAATTTCAGGAGTTGGACATAGCTGTGATTGATGTTCTAGCCAATGGAATTATAATGTAAAAAAAAAAAAGGTGTTAACTTCCTGTGTACTTCCTGGTTTTTGTGGAGAGTAGTGTGGTGGAATTCGCACATATCTGAACCAACAATGCGATTCCAGAACGATTGGAGACTAAATTCACAACGCAACGCTGTAAACTCGCGCAAGACCCTTTTTTTTATCGCATTCGTAGAGGGATCGCAACGCATGTATGTGAACGACCTTCATTGAAAACAATGAATTTATGGATGACATGCGAATTTAGAATGTTTTTGACGCATCACATTCGTTATGAACTCGCAGCAGTGTGAACCGCCACTTAGTGGTTAAACTTTTTTTTTTTTTTTTTTAACCTATGCTGAGCTCTAAATGTTTTTATTTTTTTTCATTATTTTTCTAAAACTGGGGAGTGACAGCAAAGCACATGATGCTTCCAGAAGGTGTCAGTAATGGCAACCCATATGTTTATTTTTTTTTAAAGGTTTCCTTTATAAAAATCTACTGACCATCTTGTTGTTATGCATGCAATGATTGTTCAATTTATTTGTGTTTGTACAAGAAAAGAAAGGAGCAGGCAATAGCTTACCAAGAATGCATGCTGTTATGATTTTGTATTTGTGTTCCGTTCACAATGTTCTTCCTTATTTAGGATCATTTTACAAACCTGATTTTTTTGAATACCATTCTTTATCTATTGTTTGCCAGAAATAATATTTCTTTGTGAGTCATGGCAATATGAGACATTTACAGATATGACCTTAAAGCTGAATTTACACCGACTTGTGATAAAATTCAGGGAAAATGAATGTACATTTGCATCCATTTTATGCTAGCTGTAATGTGTGTTGACCTGCATTGATGTGCGTTATGATGTGCGTTGATGCACGTTTTAGCACATGTTAAAATGCACCGCATTTTGCAGGTTTTCTTATGACATCACATCCTGTGTGTCACAAAATAAATCACAAAGCAAACTTTTTTCTGTGCAGGCCAGTGAAGTTCCTTCACCTCAAACTGGCTCATCCATGTCTTTATGGACCTTGCTTTGTGCACTGGTGTGTAGTCATGTTGGAGCAGGAAGGGGCTATCCCCAAAATGTTCCCACAAAGCTGGGAGCATGAAATTGTCCAAAATGTCTTGATATGCTGTCGCCTTTAGGCTCCTTTCACACTTGTACGAGTTGAAAGTCGCACGATTAGGCCGCGACTTGAAGCAATGCCTGTGTAATCTTGTGGTCTATGGACGCATCCAAGTCAGACCAAAGTAGCACAGAGACTACTTTGAAGTCACTGCAACTTGAAGACGCACAGGTGCTCATTGGAAATCATGGGGTACGACTTGTCATGCGACTTTGCAGTCCCAAGTCGCAGGAAAAATCACGCAAGTGTGAAAGGGGCCTTAGAATTTCCTTCACTGGAACTAAGGGGCCAAGCCCAACCCCTGAAAAACAACCCCACACCATAATCCCCCCTCCACCAAATGATTTGGACCAGTGCACAAAGCAAGGATGTGTTTATATGTATATAAAATCCTTTCTTTTTTTGTGTGTGTAACTATGAACCACTTGTATATACAAAACATTTTATTGTCACGCATACTGTATGAGCTAACGCATATGGTTAAACTCAACCCCAACATACATTTGTGCTCATAAGTTTACATACCCTGGCAGAATTTATGATTTCTTGGTCATTTTTCAGAGAATATGAATGATAACACAAAAACTTTTCTTTCACTCATGGTTAGTGTTTGGCTGAAGCCATTTATTATCAATCAACTGTGTTTCCTCTTTTTAAAACATAATGACAACAGAAACTACCCAAATGACCCTGATCAAAAGTTTACATACCCCAGTTCTTAATACCGTGTATTTCCCCCTTTAACATCAATGACAGCTTGAAGTTTTTTGTGGTATTTGTGGATGAGGCTCTTTATCTTCTCAGATGGTAAAGCTGCCCCTTCTTCTTGGCAAAAATCCTCCAGTTCCTGGAAATTCTTGGGCTGTCTTGCATGAACTGCATGTTTGAGATTTCCCCAGAATGGCTCAATGATATTGAGGTCAGGAGACTGAGATGGCCACTCCAGAACCTTCACTTTATTTTGCTGTAGCCAATGACAGGTCGACTTCGCTCTGTGTTTTGGATCATTGTCCTGTTGGAATGTCCAAGTACGTCCCATGAGCAGCTTCCTGGCTAATGAATGCAAATGTTCCTCCAGTATTTTTTGATAACATACTGCATTCATCTTGCCATCAATTTTGACCAAATCTCCTGTGCTTTTGTAGCTCACACATCCCCAAAACATGAGCGATTCACCTCCCATGTTTCACAGTAGGAATGGTGTACCCTTCATCATAGGCCTTGTTGACTCCTCTCCAAATGTAGTGTTTATGGTTGTGGCCAAAAAGCTCAATTTTGGTCTCATCACTCCAAATGACTTTGTGCCGGAAGGTTTGAGGTTTGTCTCTGTGCTGTTTGGTGTATTGTAAGTGGGATACTTTGTGGCATTTGCATAGGTGAAGACGGCAGCCCTGTCAGCGGTGACAGCGCACCACTGGAGGGAATTGTTTTAAGGTTAGTCTTTCATAATGTGCTGGTATGCAATGCATACCAGCACATTATGACATTGAAGTGATACTAAAGTTTTTTTGGGGTTTTTTTTTTGGTTTTTCTTTTTGTAAAAATAACAAACCTGTTATATTTACCTGCTCTGTTGCAGTGGTTTTGCACAGTGCAGCCCAGATCCTCCTCTTCTAGGGTCCCCTGTTGGCACTCCTGGTCCCTCCTTCCTGCTGAGTGTCCCCACAGCAAGCAGCTTGTTATGAGGGCAGCCAAGCCGCTGCTCTGTGTGTTCATTCAGACACGGAGCCAAGGCTTGGCTCCCACCCCCTCTCTCTTCATTGGCTCACTGACTTTGATGGACAGCAACGGGAGCCAACGTCCCAGCCACTCAGGAGGAAGATTCCCGGATAGCCATCTCTCTCGTGCAACATCGCTGGATCAGTAAGGGGAGCTGAGGAGGAGCTGCACACAGAAGGTTTTATTTTATTGCATAGAATGCATTAAGATAAAAAAAATAACTTTTTGCCTTTAGAGCCACTTTAACTTACAGGGAGAAGATTACTTTTTCTTTTTCTTTTTTTTTTTTTGCAGTTTACTGCCACTTTAATGTTAGATGGTGCTATGGGCACTGCAGATGTACTCTCCAGTACCTGCCAAATGAGTGTCCTTAAAGTATGAGTGCCTCACGCTATGTACATCCCTTAGGACAGTGGTCATCAACCCTGTCCTCAGGGCCCACTAACAGGTCAGGTTTTATGTATTACCTTGGGGAGATGCAGACTAGAATACTGCAATCACTGGGCAGCAAATTATATCACCTGTCATGTATTTCAGTTATCTTGTAAACCTGGCCTGTTAGTGGGCCCTGAGGACAGGGTTGATGACCACTGCTTTAGGACATAGAACTAATATTAGATAATACCTGCCAAAAAGGTGTCCCACACAGGGACCAGGAACTTGGCAGGCCCACCATAGGGGGTATCTGCCAGTGCGTGTTCCCTTATACTCCTGATGTATGTATACCTTAGAACAAGAGGTCGTAGAACTAATCCTATCATACCAACTGTGGACGCTGGCAGTCATGCATTGATCCTGATACCAGTGTCAATAACTATGTAGCTAAAGACAATAATAGATGCTTGGGTCCTACCACCAAGAAGGCTCCTTCACACAGACCTGATGCCACTCATGACCTGGTCTTTAAGATCTATATAAGACTATATATAAAACTGAACTGAATCCAAAAAGGAACTTAGATGTAGCAAAACCTGAAGATCCAGTGTCATAACAGATCCCAAGTGTTTTCTTGCACTGTAGGGTGGGAGGGGCTGGTCTGAGGAGTAAATGTCTTTTGCTGGTGCTAGGGTACATGGGGACATTTTCCCTTTATAAGCCAATACCACTAATATATGTTGGACTCGTGAACCTCAGTTGAGTTACTTCACTATTCAGATATTGCTATATAATGACTAACTGCACAATCTGCTGCCAGCACCAGTTACTTTTGCTGCTTTGGGATGTCATTGGAGCAAATGCTAAGGGCCACAGAGGAGGCTGGTGCTAAAAGACAATGGGTTTTATTTACTAAAGGCAAGTCCACTTTGCACTACAAGTGCACTTGGATGTGCAGTCGCTGTAAATCTGAGGGACACATGCAAGGAAAATAAAAAACAGCATTTTAGCTTGCTTGATTTATTTGGATGATAAAATCAGCAGAGCTTCCCCTCATTTCAGATCTTCCGCTCAGATCTACAGTGACTGCACTTCCAAGTGCACTTTCAGTGCAAAGTGCTTTTGCCTTTAGTAAATAACCCCCAATGTTCTTTAGAACAACCACTTTTCACATTGCGACTTCAAGCCACACATTGCATGGCACACAGATTTCTGTCCCTTCCATAACGAGGCTAGTTCCCAGTCCTTCCCTGGATGGTGCTGCTGTTGAGTGCCACAACTGTTCATCACAGATGAAGCATTCCGGTGTGATATTACAATGAGGGGCAGACACAAGTCTGGGGTCAGCTAGATAGTGGAGGGGAATTTGCAATCACCCAACACTTTTGCTATTGCAAAAGAGGCGGTGGGGAGATCATGTGACAATGGGTTCAGGTAAGTTTTTCTATGTTTAAGGGCTTTAAGAACAAAAAGAAAAAACAGACACCCAGTGAATGAGCACAGGCTGCTTGGGAATAAGAAGATGTTTTTTTTTGTTTTGTTTTTTAAACTAGGATGTGCTTGAAGGCCTGCTTTAAATGGGCATACTGTAAAATAATAGTATAGGATAAAATAAATAACAAAGCCGCCTCAGCTATTGCAGAATATAATGTTTGCTTTACTAGGGGAGGATTCTTGCTGCAGCCATTGTAGTTTCCTCCACTGTCTGGCATTCCTACTTTAATATGTACAAAGCCGTACCTGAAGTGTCCGGTATTGCATGTGAGGCAAAAGGGGTGGTGTGAGGTTGGCAAGAAGAGCGTCTTCAGAGGACTGGTCATCACAACTGCAGGAGGGGAGGAAAATTGGGGCGGCTGTTGATTAAAGTTTTAGTTTAGCTAGCTCCACCCAAAAGGGGAAGCTCTGCTTGTCTGCCTCCTGCTCCCCTCCACTGCCACATTTGGCACCTTTTGGAAGGGTGGGGGGAGCGGGTATCTGGTTTTGACAGGTACTTGCTTCCACTTCCAGCTGAATTTGAAGTTTGGCCCCCCTCCTCCTTCCTCCACAGCTGGCCTATTTACAGAATGTAAGGAACTGGCTGTGAAGCCGCAAGGCTTTGCTACTGGTTTCCCATAGTGGAGATGGCGGCGGCAGCACCCGACAGCCAATTAAAAAATCAGCTCGGATGAAGATACAGCTGGATCCTTGGACAGTTAAGTGTCCTAATATTAAAGCGGGAGTCCACCTAAAAAAAAATATTAAAAGCCAGAAGCTACAGATAGTGCAGCTGCTGACTTTTAATAAATAGACACTTACCTGTCCCTGGGTCCAGCGATGTCGGCAGTCGAAGCCGATCAATCGCTCGGGTCTCGGCAGCTGCCGCCGCCATTCTCGGTGAGGGAATCAGGAAGTGAAGCGTTGCGGCTTCACTTCCCGGTTCCCTACTGTGCATGCGCAAGTTGCGCTGCGCATCTAAACTGGTCCCCGCTATCTCCTGGGACCTGTGTGTTTCCCAGGAGGTGCGGGAGGAGGCGTGGCTCCCGCGGTAGTCTATTCCCGGAAGTGGGTGCAAATACATGCATTAGACAGGTATCTGCACCCCCCTCTCCCCTGAAAGGTGCCAATTGTGGCACCAGAGGGGGGGATGAATTGGATGAGCAGAAGTTCCACTTTTGGGTGGAACTCCGCTTTAAGTCAGCAGCTACAGTATTCTCAACTGCTGACTTTAAATTGTTTTCTGCAGGAGCCTGGAGCTTCTCTTTAAGTATGTCTTCGTTGTGTAGCAGCTGGGTCTTGTAAAAATCTTTTGTGTAAGGATAGCTTCTTCCTGCTGATGAACTTCTGGTGCTTTGATGGTTAGGGTTTTGAGGTACAGACTTTCAGTTAGAGAGCTGGAGGACAACCATTTGCACCATGTTACTCAAAATATGGTTGTAACGTAGTGCAAAAGGTGGAGTTAGCCTTTAAATTATGTCATAGAATAATTTATTTATGCCCAGAGTAAAGCTTGGCATAGATGGATCAAATTCAGCTGGTTCAGTAAGGACTCTGTGGTCTTCTGCTCCTGGGGAGCCACGGGTGACGCATACATAGAAGTGAATGGCTGTACATGATTTGGTCAATTTAAATGCTGATGCATCTGTTTACCCATGTATGGTGTACTTCCTGAACATGAAACCTTTGTAAACGTGCATTGGCATTTGTACAGATACCAGCTCGTACAGCCATTCTTTTCTATATCTGGCTGTATGTGCCACCTATGGATCCTCAGGCGTAGAAAACTGCTAGGAGTTTTACATTAGAGCTTCCTTTTGCTTGCAAACCTCCATTGTCTTGTACCCTTAAAACGGAACTAAACCTTCTTATCCTGTTCAGCCAAGAAGGCTGCACATGTGATCAGCCATTTGATGGTTTGACAGTTTTTTCGAGGGCACAAGCAAATGTGACAGCAATTCCGCCAGGCCGGGAATATAATTTTTTTTGAAACTGTTAAATGAATGCATTTAGTTCCGCATTAAAGTATGACTAAAGCGCCCCGTTAGGCCCCGTACACATGGAGCGGTTTTCGCTGAACTGCCATCCAATCCATCAGACAGATGGGGAACAAATGTCGGCAGGTGTCAACGGAAAATCCATTGACACCTGATGCCCCATAGAGGTAACTGGAAGGTCCGATCGGGTCCACTTACAAAACTGGCGGACTGATCTTTTTTTTTTTTTTTTTTTGCGCGGTGGAGACACACAGTGGAGTTGATGAGCACTCGCTGTAGATTTGAGGGGAAGATCTGAAATAAGGAGAAGCTCTGCTGATTTTATCATGCAAACATGTGCAAGCAAAAATGCTGTTTTTTATTTTCCTTGCATGTCCCCCTCGGATCTACTTCTAAGTGCATTTGTAGTGCACAGTGGATTTGCCTTTAGTAGATCAACCCCAATGTCTCTTCTGTAATACCTACCTGTCTGCTCTCAGCGGTTTCCAGCATGTAAAGCTCACTTTGCTGAGATGTCTGGCTCCTGCACATAAGTGATGTCATCCTGCCCTGGCCAATGAAGACAGCCAAAGACCAGCACACAGAAGAAGATGCTGGCGCCGGCAAAGAACGGGGACGGTTGGAGCAAAAGTCAGTATTGATCCCTTTAGTTCCGCTTTAAGAATTTGTTCCAAACCCAGTAACTGTCAATTTTATATAGACTGCATGTAAAGGTGGAGAAAATATAAATAAAATGTGAAATAAGAAAAATTAATATGCTGAATACTAGTACTGCAGATATTAAAGTAGCTGTAAACCCACAATTAAAAAAAACAAAAAAAACTGCAAGACAAAGGCATAATGAGCTAGCACGCATAGCATACTAGCTCGTTATGAAATACTCACCTTAGATCGTCCCTGTACACCGCTCCGGCCGGCGACATCACTCCCAGAGTTACTTCCGGGTATCGCAGGCTCCAGCGCTGTGATTGGCCGGAGCTACGATGCTGTCACTCCCGTGCATGTGCACGGGAGCCGCTGGTAACGGCACACTAGCTGAAGCAGCGGCATGGACGTGCCATTGCTTTAGTGCGCATGTGCCAATGATGTTGGCACATGCTGATAGAGGAGACGGCTTAGGAGATATCCGAGTATCTATAGTTAAGCCTTATTATAGGCTTACCTGTAATAAAAAGTGGTCTGTAAGGGTTTACAACCACTGTAATCCCATACAGTTACCAGAATTCAATATTTTTTGCTACAGTGCAATCTCTAGTAAACCCATCATCCATAGAGACACATGTAAAAATGCATGCGGATACAACAAATATCCTCCCATTGTAGAAAAAACACGTCAATGTGTTAAAAAAAGAAAACACAACACAGCCTGTCAACAATTGTATATTGACGCACATTAAACCCAGAAGTGTGAATAGGCTCTGATACAGCAGTCTGTACCAGCCCTTGGCACACCCGTCCACACCTGCAGGGGTTAAGTTCTGTGTTTGTATGAGCTGTGGTCTGGATGCGTGTGAGAGACTGGATTCTCCTCTTACCTGGGGACAGGTAACCTGAGTGTGTGCCTCCCCTGTAGGTGTGCCCTCACCTGTTCCTCCCTATGAATGAGATTGCCCCGGTATTGTCAGAAAAACAATACTCTGGAAGCATCTAATGCTGAGGATTCCCAACAGGACTCTGGGCTATAAGGTAGGGTTATACGAGACGCTGCCAACCTGCTGTTACACCTATCGGATGGAAAGCGGTGCACCTCACCTCAGTGTAATATAGACAGGTTCCTTTATACATCCCTGCTGAGGTCTGATGTATAAAGGAAGTATAGGGATTGATTCTATACAGCAGATCCAGCATAGAGAGAGGCAGTGATATGACTTTATATATCATTACTAAAAGACCTTGTCTATATTCCCAAACCAGTCTTCAGGACCTCTAAACTGTAGTTTTTCTTTTTGGAATCACTGTGAAAGTTATCTGTGTTTGATGTGTGCTTCATTTGAACTATGAATAAGTGGGCTGTGCAGGTGCACTGAAGTTTGGAAAACATGGCCTGTTATTGGTGTAGGAACAGAGGTAGCAGAGGTGCAGGTTGGACCCTTCTAGAAGCCTGTAGAGCATCCAAATGTCTTCTCACTTGTGGTGTAGAGTTATGAGATTTCTGCTATGCATGGTCTCTGCAAGTCCATGGATCATGCTACCCACTAAGACATATTCAAATGCCCTCCTGCTGGTGGTATAGTGGTTTAACATTACTGCTATGCATGGTCAACGCAGGTGCATGGGTCATGCTACCTATCTAGATATATTCAATTGTCCTCTTGCTGGTGGTATAGTGTTATATAATTACTGACTGCTATGGATGGTCACTGCAAACCCATGGGTCATTCTACCCACCTAGACATATTCAAATGCCCTCCTGCTGGTGGTATCATTACTGCTTTCTATGGATTATCACTGTCAACCCCACCATAGGTCATGCTACCCACCTAGACATATTCAAATGCCCTCCTGCTGGTGGTATAAGGGTTTAACATTACTGCTATGCATGGTCAAGGCAGGTGCATGGGTCACGCTACCTGTCTAGACATATTCAATTGTCCTCTTGCTGGTGGTATCATTACTGCTTTCTATGGATGGTCACTGTCAACCCCACCATAGGTCATGCTACACACCTGGACATATTCAAATGCTCTCTTGCTGTTTGTAAAATGTTTTAACATTACTGCTATGTATGGTCATTGCAGGTGCATGGGTCATGCTACCTACTGTATCTAGACATATTCAGTTGTCCTCTTGCTGGTGGTATAGTGTTATATAATTACTGACTGCTATGGATGGTCACTGCAAACCCATAGGTCATGCTACCCACCTAGACATATTCAGTTTTCCTCTTGCTGGTGGTATAGTGTTATATAATTACTGACTGCTATGGATGGTCACTGCAAACCCATAGGTCATGCTACCCACCTAGACATATTCAAATGCTCTCCTGCTGGTGGTATAGTAGGTTAACATTACTGCTATGCATGGTCAATGCAGGTGCATGGGTCACGCTACCTGTCTAGGCATATTCAGTTGTCCTCTTCCTGACGGTAGAGTGTTATATCATGACTGCTATGGATGGTCACTGCAAACCTATGGGTCATGCTACACACCTAGACATATTCAAATGCCCTCTTGCTGGTGGCATAGTGTTAAAAAATTACTACTGCATTGTCACTGCAAGATATATTCAAATGCATTCCTTCTGGTTGTATATGTATATGTTTTAACATTACTGCTGTGCATGGTCTCTACGCAGTTCCAAGGGTTTTGATAACTATCTAGGAATATTCCATTGTCCTCTTTCTGACGGCATACCATAGTGTTATATCATTACCGACTACTATGGATGGTCACTACAAACACATGGGTCATGCTACCCATCTAGACATATTCAAATATCCCCTTGCTCGTCGTATAATGTTATATTATTACTGTTCTGCATGGTCACTGCAAGCTCATGAGTCATGGTAACTTCCTATACGCTTACCCTTTTCACCGCCATCTAGTGAGCAAGGTTAAATTATAACTAAAGGCAAAACTGTTTTTCTTTAGTTTTGGATAGAGTGGAGAAGGATTAGAACCCTTGTTGGTTTTTATTGCTGTCTGTGCCCCCCGTTAAGGAGATTTACCCTCTCTATTGGTCCTGCTTATTATCATTGAAAGTGAAAGTAAAAGAAAATCCCAAATTTTGGGTTGTCCCCAGAAAAGTAATGGAGGGGAAATCTTCCAATGGGGACACTATTTCTGGTGACCTAGCGGTTCCCAAGGAACTCACTTGATTTGCAAGGATTTCCTCTGACTTCCTGTTTTGGCTATGGGACAGGAAATGAGCGGAAATCTCTGCAATGGGACACGGATGGCGGAAAAAAAATAAATCTGACGGGTTATAGCCTTTTCCCAGTCTATTCAAAATGAAAGAAAAAAAAGTGCTGCCCATAGTTCTACTTTTAAGTTTAAACTACTTTTCCTTAAGGAGATGTATTGTTTTAGGTAGAACGGTTTCTAAGAGTTAGGGGGGGGGGGGGGGGTAGACGTGTGGGCTTGTAAATATATATTGGTACATGATGGCAGCCATATTGTATTCATTAGATATACAGTCTCTGTTGTTTACTACTTCATGCCGAACAGTGATTGCACTTCCCTGCTCTCCTGTCTCTCAATGCAAGTCTATCAGTCTACTAAGGCTGGCCATACATGGAGCAAATTTCTTTCCTGGAAGTAAAATAAATTTGCTTAATTCCCCCATCAACATAGACAGCGTTGATGCGGGAATCCCTCCTGCCGGGCCATTGTCTTCTTGTGGGGGAAGCCGTCCCCACCAGGAGAAGACAGTGATTACTGTTAGCAGCTATAGCAGACGGTAGCGATAATCACAGGTGAAACTTGTATGCAGGTGGTACCCAAGTTGATTGATCGATCAACTTTGTACATTCAGCCTGCCCATACACAGTTTGAAGAGTGATTAAAGTGGATCTCCAGCCAAAATTTTAGAGTAGGGAAGGATTAGGAACTCATTTATTTTTATTTTTTTTAAATTTGATTTTTCTTTGCTTTTTGTTTAAGTAACAGAGAAACTGTGAGGATAGTGTCAGTTGTCACTGGGACAGGAAGTGAGGGATATCTCTCAAAGGGGGATGCAAAAAAAACAAACAAACTTGGTTTTGGTATGCATTCTTCTCTAAAAACAATACACTTCCTGTGAGGCACTATCAACTTGGCTAATTGACTTTTGTTTCAATAGTCATCGAACAGAGATGCTAAACACCTTCCCTGATATAGATACTACCATTAGAATGGGAATTATCAAATCGGTATCTGAAACATAGTCACAGAAATATGGGACATCAAGCATGTAAAGACAACTGTTGTTCAATGCTATAATAATAATAACAAGGGTATGAATGGGTTGAACACGTAGTATTTTCTGATGATTTACACTAGTCAGGTGCCAACAAGGAACTGTATGCTCCCCAAGCATGTAAACATTACAATGTAGATAAGTATTTGTACATAGCACTTGGATGAAATACACTAATACAGAGTCTGCATAAGAGTTTGGGAATGAGATCTGAGCCTTGTAGTTTTATGAACCAAGCAGCTCCTCTTTACCTGCATTGGAATGATTTGTTATGTTGAGGGATTGTGGTATTCTACAAGCTCATTCACACCAGCAGCCATGCTGATCACATGGCTACTGGTAGTAGGGTTGCCACCTTTTCTTCCAGCCAAACCCGAACACTGTAGTGGTCTGGGACACCTTTGGGTGCCCCCAAGGAGCGTAGTAATGTGGTGCGCATAGCGTGATGCCAAACCTACCCACAGATGGCAGCAGGTTTGTGTGTGTCTTGGTTACTTGGGGAGCCACATCCCCGGCTTGAATAATGTGTCTGGGTTTCAGGCCACCTGAAACCCGGACACATGATTCAAAACTTGTCTGGGTGAATTCTGGACAGGTGGCAACCCTAGCTGGGAGTAAACCGTGCCAATTCCAGTGCATTGTTCTGTTTCCTTTTTTCCTTTTGTTAGAATTTTATTGAAAAGTCACAAATGACATTTCATAAGGTTCTTTTGGCGTCAGCACAGTGTGAGGCAGTGGATTGCGCCACACTATGGGGCACTGGAAAAAAGTACTACATGCAGTAGTGTGAACTGACCTGTCGCAGTACCAGGCTCTTTGCCTTGTCTTCTTGGGAAATTTGGCCAGGCGCTCATTGATACTTGTGTTTTCTGAAGAGTGAACTGCGGTGGATCGCTTTTCAGAAAGCGCTTGACAGGTGGTGAGGAGGCATTATGATGGCCCCTGAAAACAGCACTAGTACATTGCCACTGGTTGAGTGGGTTATGTGGTGCCCGCTGAACACAACAAGGGGGATCGTTTTTGCCACGCTGTGATTCAAAACATGTGCACAGCCCCCTTCTGCTGCCTCTGCAGCTTAACCACTTCAGCCCCGGAAGATTTGGCTGCTCAATGACCAGGCTGTTTTTTGCCGTTGGATGGATTGAACCAAAAAAAACCTCAGTGTGTTCCAGGCTTAACCACTTCAGCCCCGGAAGGATTTACCCACTTCCTGACCAGGCCATTTTTTACGATAAGTCACTGCTTCGCTTTAATTGACAATTGCGCGGCCGTGTGAAGCTGTACTCAAACAAAGTTGAAGTCCTTTTTATCCCACAAATAGAGCTTTCTTTTGGTGGTATTTGATCGCCTCTGCGGTTTTTATTTTTTGCGCTATAAAGAAGAGCGACAATTTTGAAAAAAACACATTATCTTTTACTTTTTGCTATAATAAATATCCCACATTTTTTTTATCAAAAAAAAAGATTTTTTTTCTCAGTTTAGGAAAAATATGTATTCTTCTACATATTATTGGTAAAAAAAACCCCGCAATAAGCGTATATAGATTGGTTTGCGCAAAAGTCTACAAAATAAGGGATAGATTTATGGCATTTTTATTATTAGTTTTTTTTTTGTTTTTTTTTTACTAGTAACGGCTGTGATAAGCGATTTTTATTGGGACTGCGATATTGTGGCGGACAGATCGGACACTTTTCGCACAATTTTTGGTACCAGTGACAATTATACAGCGATCAGTGCTATAAAAATGCACTGATTACTGTATAAATGTCACAGGCAGGAAAGGGGTTAACACTAGGGGGCGATCAAGGGGTTAACTGTGTTCCCTAGGTGTGTTCTAACTGTAGGGGAGATGGGACTTTCTAGGAGGAGAGGGAGAGATCGGTGTTCATACTTAGTATGAACACACAATCTGTCTCTACTCACCTGATCCCCCCACTCCCCTGTTTACACACACAGATCCTGGTTCCCGCTCGCTGTCACGAGCGATCGCGGGAGCCCGGCGGTCATCGCGCCCGCTGGGCACTCGCATCGGCTCCGGGCACACGATGTGGGCGCACGCGGCACTCTAGTGGCCAAAAGGTGAAGCGACGTAAGGTAACGTTGTTTCGCCCAGTAAAACCGCGGCGGCTGGTCGGCAAGTGGTTAAACTCTACTTTCGTAGGGAAAAAAATAGCAAATAAAAAATATATAAAGCATATAAAATTGCTACATGTCACATGGTTATTGAATGTTATTAAAAATGACCTTTCCTTTTCAAACTGCAGTGCAATATTCTGTTAAATGCAATGCAAAAAAATATTTTCTGTAAAAAGCAATGCAATATGGCTACCTGGAGGTGTCCTTTACACAGAATGTGTACAGAACTCCCCCCAGAAATGTCATTTCCTGCTTGTGATTGGCTCACTGATTTTCCCAGAAGTCTGCGCTAAGATACAAGTCAGATTTTTGCCATCCTCTGCAACTAAAATGTCATTTTTGGTGAGATGCTCTAATAGGAAATCATGTCTAAAGGGATTCAGACCCTGTCACTTTCCTCATTTCGCACATGGACACAGACAAGCAAACCGCAATTTCTTCAGAATAGGGCACCAAACTTGAGCGTATTGGATTCCAGAATCGCAACAAAAATTACAACGCGCTTGCGGTGCTATTATTTCTTAATGGCACCCCAAACACGGTGCGATTTTGCCGGGATTGTCGTGTGACAAAACGCATGAAAATCACAGCAAAACACGCAACACCAAACACGCCACGCTCAGTGCCAAAATTTGGTACATGAGCTTTTTTACATATTTGGAGCAGAGGGCAGCCCATTCAAAAATAAATGCTGCCATTCCTAAAACGCACCACAGAAAAAGATAGGGAGTCTGCAACAAAGTTTGTTTAAATCCTTGCAGTTAAAAACCTGGATCAACCGGTCAAGTGTAAACAAGGCCTCAGGCCAGATTACTATCTGACTGTACAATCAACTTTCAATTTACCAAAACTATGTAATGGTAATATTAGAATTTACCTAATATATCCGGGTAATTTCTATCCAGTCAGACAGGCTCCTGATTTTTGTGTGTACTGTATATCTAAAGAAGATTGTACAATAAGATTGTAATGTATGTAGGGAGCTTTAATCTTCTGATTGTATGCTCATTATGGATTTTAACAAATGATACACTATGAAAATCTTGGCTTTTTATTGTTTGCGAGGTGCTGATCACTTGTTTGGGCCTAAGGCCCCTTTCACACTGGGGCGGTAGGGGGCGTCGGCGGTAAAACAGCGCTATTTTTAGCTCTGTTTTACCGCGGTATTCGGCTGCTAGCGGTGCGGTTTTAACCCCCCGCTGGCGGCCAAAAAAGGGTTAAAACCACTCGTAAAGCGCGGCTATAGCCGCGGTATTTCCGCGGTATAGCCGCGCTGTCCCATTGATTTCAATGGGCAGGAGCGGTGAATACACCGCTCCTTCACCGCTCCAAAGATGCGGCTCGCAGGAGATTTTTTCTTCTCCTGCCAGCGCACCACTTCAGTGTGAAAGCCCTCGGGCTTTCACACTGAACAAATAGCGGAGGCTGTTTAGGGGCGGTTTGCAGGCGGTATTATTAGCGCAATAACTCCTGCAAACCGCCCCAGTGTGAAAGGGGCCTTAATGAAGAAGCTGGATACACACTATACAATTTTCTGTAGATTTTTTCCTTCAGATTTACCAAAACCGTATAATATGAGGTTAAACCTTAAGATGTATTTCAGGCTCTTTCACGCTAAAAAAAAGCACCTGAAAAGCTCACGAAAACCTATTTCCATTAAAATCAATGAATGCTTTCACACTGGGGCAGTAGCAGGGCGGTGAAAAAACGTCCCTCTCCATTGAAATGAATGGAAAGCTCTTCAAAAGCGCCTGAAAAGCTCTTCAAAAAGCGCTCAGTGTTTTACTGGCAGTTTAGAAGCGCCTCAGTGTGAAAGGGGCCTAATGCCCCGTACACACGATCGGACTTTCTGACAACAAATGTTGGATGTGAGCTTGTTGTCGGAAAGTCCCACCGCGTGTAGGCTCCATAGAACATTTGCTGTCGGACTTTCCGACAACAAATGTTTGAGAGCAGGTTCTCAAATTTTGTTGTTGGAAATTCTGAGCGTGTGTACACAATTCCGACGCACAAAGTTCCATGCATGCTTGGAATCAAGCAGAAGAGCCGCACTGGATATTGAACTTCATTTTTCTCGGCTCGTCGTACGTGTTGTACGTCACCGCGTTCTTGACGTTCGGAATTTCCGACAAGATTTGTGGTACCGTGTGTATGCAAGACAAGTTTGAGCCAACATCCATTGGAAAAAAATCCACGGTTTTATTGTTAGAAAGTCCAATGGTGTGTACGGGGCATAGGAGTTTAAATTTGTATGGAATCAGGCAGGCCCTTACACTACATGGTTTTGGTAAATCTAGAGGAAATTAGACAACAAAAGTTGTATAGTGTGTATGGTGGTCTAAGGAAAGGAGAGTCTGTGTTCACCACAATCGTCCAATCTTCAAGAAGCAGATCTGTTTTTATGATTCATTTAGATAGGTGCTGACACCCATCCTGTGTTCACGCTCCCATTGTTATTGCGCCTACATGCACCCTGGGCTGTGTGCAGGCAGCCTATAGAGGTGAATGCAGACGAAGCGGCTACACAGACAAAGACGCATGTCAAAATTTGACATGTGGGCAGGAACAGGTGCACACATCCGAATGCAGTGGGGTAGATTTACTTAAGACTCTTATACACTACTATTTTTTTTTTTTGTTGAACCCAGCATGTTCAACGGAAAAAAACTGACAGCTCAGGTCAGAGCCGCTGTACTAACGCTCTGATGTTAGCACAGCAATTTCCCCTGCTGTGCTATTGTGTTCTGACAGAGGGATGGCCCCCCACCAGAACACTCCAATCAGCGCTCTCAGCCAACGGGAGGCGGTCGGCAGACCTCTTTCGGTCATGACCCTTCAGCTTCTGTGGGACCAGCTGCAGTACACACGGGCTGAATGCCGCCCTACATTCGCCCCGCGTGTACTAGGCTTAAAACTGGAAAGTGAAAAATCTGGTGCAGCTCTGCACAGTAACCAATCCACTTCTGGGTTTTTTTTGTCAAAGCTTAATTGAACAAGCTGAAGTTAGAAGCTGTGCACCTTACACTAGTGATTCGTCAGAACAGATATTTTTTGCATTTCCATTAAATCCATTGAGTTTTTTGTATTTTCATTATTTATTCAGACGAGGTTTAGTCATCTGTTGACACCATAGGTATTTAGACTTTGTTTGACTTTTCCCTTCCCCAATATGGAGATTTTGGGTCTGCCCACCCGAGGTTCAAACCGAGGCGTGGTTCGAATTGTTTGTACCATATAAGCGGTGGGTCAGCACGCTGCCCATGCCCCAGGACGACATTATATTGTGACGAAACGCGTCGGGAGGAGGGACGTGCTGACGTCATCCGTATTGCCGCGAACCCGCAGGGATGGGCGAGTTGTTTTAGCCAGCCGGCTTCATTCTATATGCTGTTTTTAAAACTCCTTGAGTAAGTGCATTACCTTTATTAAAAAAAAATTGATCCTCTGGTTTTACGTTATGGCGAGTCTGTTTCTCTCCTTGGGTCTTATCGAGTTCAGTCTCTGATCGAGTTCGATTTCTCAGGGATCCGCTTCCAAGTCTAACAGCATCTGTTCAGCTCCGCTGTAGGTGTTCTGGATGATAGTTGCTGTCTGAATTCAACCGGTGAATAAAGGCCCAGGCTGGGTTATTAGCCGCATGAGCTATCCAGCTTCCTATCTGGTAAGCCTAAGATCTATGTGGTAGAGGGATTGTCGTGTTTGTGAGTCACTGTCACATGGAGAGGACTCTGAGAAGCGATCTATTTACTTTGAAGAGTGATTCACCAAACTTCATTTTGCACTTTTAATTGTGTACTGCCATTTGTTAGGACTCTGAAAAGTGATTCACACGCTTTAAAGAGCCTTTCACCCATTCACAATATTCATTTTTAATTAGGCCATTGTGGTTCTCTGAAGTTGATTAAGGACCGTACACGGGCAGAATATTGGGCAGCATCGGCCTGTTCAATAGAAACTGGCCGACATTCAGCCCGTGTGTACTGCAGCCGGTCCGACAGAAGCCGGCATGACGGAAAAAGGTCTGCTGATCGCCATCCGAACAGTTCTCTCAGCCAATGGCACTGACTGGAGTACTCTGGTGGGGAGGCCACCCCCCTGTCAGAACACAATAGCTCAGCGGGGAGATTGCTGTACTAACATCACATAGTTAGTACAGTGGCTCCTCCCGAGCTCTTTGTTTTTTTTTTTTTGTTAGCCCACTGAGTTGAACGGTAAAAAAACGAACCGTGTGTACCACACTTTAGTATGGCAGTTTGCTGTGCCCACAGTTTTTCCATTGTGCAGCTAATTATATGTACTGTAAAGTTCGCGGTTGTATAATATCACGCCGTGTTTATTTGTATTTACACCATCTCTATGGTAATCTGTCTTTTTACTGCTAATTACAGTACAGGAAGCGCTGCTGGTTCATCCAGAGCAGTGATAAAGGCAATTATAATGGATCTTTGTGTAGATCCTGCAACACTCATCTCCCGTCTACAGCAGCTGACCTGCAATGCAAATATTTACCAAGGCTTTCTGCTTTGATATCAAACAGTGATAGGAACCCCGGCTGGGCTGTGTTTACCTAACAGAGACATTATACACGCCATGAACATTTTATAAGCATTGCCTTAAAGCGGAGTTCTGCTTAAAAAAACAATAAAAATAAAAGTCAGCAGCTACAAATACTGCAGCTGCTGACTTTTAATAATCGGACACTTACCTGTCCCAGGGACCAGCGATGCGGAGGAACGAAGCCCCGCTCATCTCCCCCTCCTCTCTGCGTGCCGGCATTGTAACTGTGGGCGCCCAGCTGTGGCTTCACAGCCGGGCACCCACTGCGCATGCGTGAGCCACGCCGCACGCCATGACTGGCCGGGCAATCATCTGGGACCTGTGACGTGTCCCAGATGATTGCCGAGAGGGAGGGGGAGAGGTGATCTCCCTTCCGGTAGCCGGGAGGAAGTGGGAGCTGGGACCCTCTAAAAAGAGGGTACCCGCTCCCACCCCCCCCCCCCCAAAAATAAATGACATGCCAAGTGTGGCATGTCAGGGGGTCACCTTCCTTAAAGTGGAAGTTCCATTTTTGGGTGGAACTCCGCTTTAAGTAGGGTACACACTATAAGAAAATCGCAAGAAAAATTCTGTGCGAGAAACGATCATTTGATTTTCATATAGTGTGTACACAACTTTCGACATCTGATTCAGACTTTCCGACACAAAATTTCAGAGGACAAACTCCAAATTTTTTCTTGTACATGAACAGAACTAACGATTTTTGTTTAATGTGTACTCTTTTCGTACGAGAAACAATGGATACGAAAGACTGCGCATGATCAGAAACAATAACCAACAAAGACAAAAAAGTCTTGTATGAGAATTTTCGGACATTAGTACCATCCTCAGTTTTGATCTGCTGTGAAATTTCAAAGAAAACCGGTGTCTTGCCGAATAAGTTCCCTTGGCGGATAAGTTCCCCCCCTGTACTGCGCAGGCGCAGCGCCTGCGCAGTACAAACTACTAACAGCCGCCGGAGATAGCCGAAGCTCAAGATCGACAATCAGCTGTACACGGCCCCTGCGCCCTGGGTCCAGGTTCCTTCCTTACCATCCAAGTGGACCTAGAGGGGGAATCTAAAAGAGCCGAGCGCAGCAAGGCCGTGCCCAAAGCGTGGCGAGCGAAGCGAGCCCGCGAGGGGCCCTCTTACAGGCGCCGTGTACAGCTGATTTGGACCTACTCCCCTTCGGCTATTTCCGCCGGATCCTACTGCGCAGGCGCAGCGCCTGCGCAGTAGAGGGGGGTCCTTATCCGCCGAGTGGAACTTTCTCGGCAGAACACCGGACAACTTTGTTATAGTGTGTACCCACCTGGCTGTAAATCTGGCCATAGGTGGATCTTCTGTTTTTGATCAGCCAGCACGTTCAAGGTGGATGAAGAAATCTTTCCCATTACCATAGGCGTGCGCACAGGGTGTGCCGGGTGTGCCTAGGCACACCCTAATCACCCCGTGCACATTAGTGTTATCGCTCTGTGTAGCAACAGAAACAGGAGAAAGATCTCCCTCTTACCGGCTCTGCTATAAGAGAAGTGTTTATGGTCTTCTCTTTCACTGTGCCGGCAGGGAGATCAATGTGACGGGGTCATATATATATGTAGGCACCCGCACACGCATGTGTGTTTAAGCTTAAGTGTGCACACCCTAATGCAATAGGCTGCGCACACCTATGCCCGCTACGCTACTATGCTGTACCTTTTTTTTAAAAAATGACACCGCCGGCGCCATCTTGCATTTATGTGAATGGGCACCATAGAGAATAATGTGATTTCCATTGTTTTGCATTGCAGAGCGATGGCAGGCGGAAGAGAAATCGCACTAGTGTGAACGGGGCCTAGAGGTACAGGGCATGTGGTTATAACATTGACCTACCAGATTGCTAAGCTTGTATGGATATAATCATAACACGGGTGTGACTGTATTTATATGTATGTAAAAGCGTATTAGCATAACCCAGTTATGATAATGAATAATAAACCATTATTTAAAGCTTAGTGTTTATTTGTACTAATGCTTTGAAATGCAGTTTGTAAACTCTTATGCCAAAGTAAAAAAAATAAAGAGAGAGAGAGATAAGTGGAATTGGCAGTCGGCTTAGAACCAAGCCCTAGCTTTTGAGCGCTGTTTTTGGTGATAAAGGTTGTTAAAGTTAAAGGTGATTCTACAGCTTAAAGGGACAGTAAATATATACAGCTGTTAATATTGCTGACATTTTTTGTATTGCACATTAAGTTTAATCAGTAAAACTGAGTGTGTATGCAACTATAGTAAATCAAAGCAACCAATCAACATTGATCTCTGAATCATACTTTTGTAAATGGAAATCTGGTTGGTTGCTAGGGGGTTTGCCCTGTCCAATGACTCTTTCTCAATATTATTACTATTATAAATTCATTTTGATCAGATGGTTGAATGGTCAAATAAACTAGCAACATTTATTATTTTTTTGTGTTATATTTTATATCAAAGGTGTAAAACGTAATCTCAAGCCACATCAGCAGTATGGTTGCCCTCAAAAAGGCGGTTGTATCTGGGGTGCGTTATGTACAGAGTGCAAGGTTCAGGAGTGCCTTAAGTACAGAGTTCAGGGTGCAGGAGTGTGTTATGTACAGAGTGCAGGGTGCAGGATTAGGCTATGTGCAGAGTTCAGAAGTGTGTTATGTACAGAGTGCAGATTTCAGGATCACGCTGCGTACAGAGTTCAGGGTTCAGGTGTGTTATGTAGAGAGTGCAGAGTTCAGGAGAAAGTGTTATGTACAGAGTGTAGAGTTCAGGATCACGCTACGTACAGAGTGCAGGGTTCAGGAGTGTGTTATGTACATAGTGTAGAGTTCAGGATCACGCTACGTACAGAGTGCAGGGTTCAGATGTGTTATGTGCAGAGTTCAGGAGTGTGTTACGTACAGAGTGCAGGGTTCAGGAGTGTGTTATGTACATAGTGTAGAGTTCAGGATCACGCTACGTACAGAGTGCAGGGTTCAGGTGTGTTATGTACAGAGTGCAGAGTTCAGGAGTGTGTTACGTATAGAGTGCAGGGTTCAGGAGTGTGTTATGTACATAGTTTAGAGTTCAGGATCACGCTACGTACAGAGTTCAGGAGTTTATGTACAGAGTGCAGGGTTCAGGATTATGCTAAGTGCAGAGTTCAGAAGTGTTATGTACAGACTGCAGAGATCAAGAGTGTGTTATGTACAGAGTACAGTTTTCAGGATTACACTACGTACAGAGTGCGGAGTTCAGGCTTACACTATGTATAGAGTGCAGAGTCCTGGAGTGTGTTATGTACAGAGTGCAGGGTTCAAGAGTGCGTTACATTTAAAGTGCAGAGTTTGCTCTGTGTACATAGTTAAGGGGTGTACTGTGTACAGAGTGCAGACTTAAGGGGTGTGATTAAGCCCCAGGAGTGGGGCAAAACATGTCAGGGGGCATGTCGCAAGGAGCGGCATTGACTGAAGCTTTCACATGTATACATACATACTAGGATCGACTGTGGCTCACTGGATGAGTTTTTCTCTTATGCTCGCATCCCTACTATTTTGAATGCCAATGGGGCTCTACACTTCAGTCCGGAGCAGCAACACCAAGTACTTATGGCCTTATCAGGGGTGTGTTATGTACAGAATGCAGGGTTTAGAGGTGTGCTACATACAGAGTGCAGCGTTCAAGGTGGATCAACTAGGAGTGGTGTTTTCACCCCTGTGGCAGATCTAAGCGTTTAGGCTGTAGAAGAGTTAGGTGTAACATGCAGTAATGTTATGAGATGCTAAAAGGCTGAGAGAACAAGCTAGAGATGGAAAACTGGAGGGTGAGCACAAATCGTAACATCATCAGATCCTGCCAAGGGTTAGCGTGCTCAAAATAAAAATGGTAACACTAGGTGACCTCTATAACATTTACCCTACCACATGCCAACCTCCCAGAATAATAATTGCATTCATTGATATATCATTAAATGCATTTTTTAATGCAAGCAGTGTAAGTACTTGAATTTGGCTTGGTATCAGCCGTTTGCAGTCCACTGTATAGTCTTTACAGCACAGGTCACAGAGAGAGAGAGGGAGAGACCCCATCAGATGTGCTGTAGTGCAAGAACCATGCTGAGGTGCGGAGACAGCAGAGTGATGAGAGGGAGCTCATCTGTGTACTGCTTCTCCTTTCACTATCCAGTCACAGGGATAGGGAATAAAATCTGTAAGTGAAAGCGGAACAGCAGCAGGGAAAGATCAGGGCCTCGCCACTCCAGTCAGGATTGTGCTGTTTAGCAGAGCTGTGTAAATCTCAAGACTGGATGAACAGAATTACAAATCTTTGGCAGCTATCGTATATGAGTTTCATTTGTGTATTTAGCTGTTTGCCTTGGGTTCAGCTTTAATATAGTGTATTTGTGTTTTTCTTTTCTTTCTTTTGTGTGCTTGATTATTTGTATATTGTTGCCTTAATTTTTTATTATTTTTTTTGCTGTCTTATTTTTTCTGTAACAAAAATGTAAAGTATTGAGGTCGGGAGGCAGTTTTATTTTTCTTTTAGTTGAAAATCACTGAATTTCAATTATGGCTACTTTTGCATAGTAACATTGGACCAATGTAACTGCATGTACCATAGCTGGTTGATCTCTGTGTGGGAGCTGGAAATCACTGTAATAGGCAACACTACTCCAGTGATCCCCACTAGCTTCTAAGTTCCGTGCTGCTCTGCTGCTTAGTGAACACAGGAGGTTGATCACTTGGAACTGGCTCTATTCAGAGAACACTTCACATTTTATCAATAAATGCAAAGCTTTCTGTGATTGGACAAGGTGGGGCAGTGACATCACAGTCTTCACCTCTTCCAGTCAGAGATCACTTTGCATTCATGGAGAAAATGCAGTGTTCTCTGTATGGTAATGGTAATGATTAAGCACAAGTTGTATGTGTGAAATGCGTCTACGTGACTGAATTCTGGTGTCCCTGGTTTCATCACGATTATTTTCAATAAAGGCACTTTGGAACCTTTGGATGTGCAGCCATTCTTCTTTTTCTATGCATCCTACAGAGGCGGGCCGTGGCTAGCACTCCTCCTACCTGGTTCCATTTGGGTCATTTTATACACCTGGATCGGTGGATCCTTTCTTTCTTGGTTCTCTGTATGGTACCCATGCCAAGCAAGCAACCTACTGTGTTCACAATGTAGCATTGAAGCCATTTGGCAAAGGACCCTGAAAGACCTTGACAATCACTGCAGTAGCGTTGCTTACTACAGTGAATTCCAGCTTCCACAGGGATCAACCAGCTATGGCAGTGGTCATCAACCCTGTCCTCAGGACCCACTAACAGGTCAGGTTTATGTATTACCTTGGGGAGATGCAGACTAGAATACTGCAATCATTGAGCAGCAAATGATATCACCTGTGATGTATTTCAGTTATCTTGCAAACCTGGCCTGTTAGTGGGCCCTGAGGATAGGAGTTGATGACCACTGAGCTATGGCACATGCCTTGGTCAAAGCTGTAACAATTTAACTTTGCAAAAACAAGAAGCTCCAATATTTTTTACCATTCCTATTGACTGCAATGCATTTCACAGAAATTTTCCAATTTTTCCAAAATTTGGGTGAAACTAAAATTTTTCAGCTTTGCTCGTTTCAACTTGTCACATCCAACTGACAACCAAACCTCATAGTGATGCCATCAGAGGCGGCTCTCTAATTAGGCAAATTAGGCGGTCGCCTAAGGCCTCGGACTCACAGGGGCCTCGCAACTAGCTAATTTGAGATGGGTAGAAATAGCAGCGCCCGGGTGGCTGGAGGATGGGGTGAGTAGCAGAGCTCCCGCCTCTACTGCACTAGCTGCTCTGTATCACATTCTCTGCCTGTGTGCTCGGCCGGTGATCACTGGCTCCTCCGGGTCGCTCTCTCCTTCCCCATGCAGCACCGTGCAGCCCAGAGTCATCCCCAGCCAGAGCTCCGCCCCCGAGTCAGCTGCATCCATTCAGGAGCACTGTACACTTCTCCCGCGCAAAGTTTAAGCACACGGGTGCAGCAGTATGAGAGCCAGAGCACGCCGCAGGCTTGTCTGCCAGCCCCCCTTCTCCCATCATACACAGATCTTTCTCGCCTCGGAGATATGCTGATTGCCCTGTCTGTGCTGCTGGAGGAAGTCCAGGCAGCCATGAAGCGTGTTCTTGCAGACTTGCTTAAGGTGAGTGAGACTCCATATCCTCCACAGACAATTCCATACTACACTCCATCCCCCCCATCTCCCATGGGGACAGGAACCCCCAGATTAGCTAGGGACAGGGACCCCATCTCACCTAGGGACAGAGACCCCCATCTCACCTAGGGACAGGGACCCCCATATCACCCAGGGACAGGGACTCTCATCTCACCTAGGGACAGGGACCCCTTCTCGACTGGGGACAGGGACCCCATCATACCTGTGGACAGGGACCCCATCATACCTGTGGATAGGGACCCCTATCTCACCTGGGGACAGG
Source organism: Lithobates clamitans (assembly GCA_037952925.1). Lineage (NCBI taxonomy): Eukaryota > Metazoa > Chordata > Amphibia > Anura > Ranidae > Lithobates > Lithobates clamitans. The sequence continues at coordinate 649,261 of JBBGZY010001573.1, read as the reverse complement.
GACCCCATCTCACCTGGGGACAGGGACCCCATCTCACCTGGGGACAGGGACCCCCATCTCAGCTAGGGACAGGGACCCCCATCTTACCTGGGGACAGGGACACCCTTCTTCCCTGGGGACAGGGACTCTGATCTCACCTGGGGACAGGGACCCCGATCTCACCTGGGGACAGGGACACCCTTCTCCCCTGGGGACAGGGACACCCTTCTCCCCTGGGGACAGGGACACCCTTCTCCCCTGGGGACAGAGACACCCTTCTCCCCTGGGGACAGAGACACCCTTCTCCCCTGGAGCAAGGGGCCACTTCTCACTTAGGGACAGGGACCCCTTTCCACCTAGAGACAGGGACCCCCTTCTCCCCTGGGGATAGGGACCCCTTCTCACCTGGGGACAGGGACCCCCATCTCACCTGGGGACAGGGACCCCCATCTCCCCTGGGGACAGGGACACCCATCTCACCTGGGGACAGGGACCCCATCTTACCTGGGGACAGGGACCCTTCTCACCTAGGGACAGGGACACCCTTCTCCCCTGGAGACAAGGACCCCCATCTCACCTGGGGACAGGGACACCCATCTCACCTGGGGACAGAGACCCCCATCTCAGCTATGGATAGGGACCCCCATCTTACCTGGGGACAGGGACCCTTCTCACCTAGGGACAGGAACCCCAATCTCACCTGGGGACAGGGACCACTTCTCACCTAGGGACAGGGACCCCTTCTCACCTGGGGACAGGGACCCCCATCTCACCTGGGGACAGGGACCCCCATCTCAGCTAGGGACAGGGACTCCATCTCAGCTAGGGACAGGAACCCCCATCTCACCTGGGGACAGGGACCTCTTCTCCCCTGGGGACAGGGACCCCTTCTCACCTAGGGACAGGGACTCCTTCTCACCTAGGTACAGCATTGATAGAGACAGAGCACTGACCCCCACTGAGAAAGTGGACACTGACTCAAGCACAAAGATAGAGTGCACTGAAAAAAAGTGCCCTGACACCAGCACTGAGAACACACTGACGCCAGTGCTCAGAGAGTGCACTGACACCTGCGTTGAGATAGAGGACACTGAAACCAGAACTTTAAGGCTGTTAATATATGCAATTTATGCAGTTAATTTTTATCGCTTGAATTATTTTTTCCATTAGGGGCGTGAGTGGGGCCTCATGTCTAAGTTATGCCTAAGGCCTCACAAAGTCTAGAGCCGCCTCTGGATGCCATGGTAACATTCCAGTAGCATAAGACATACACAGTAGAACCTTAGGCTCCACCATATGCACACTGGGCTTAAAAAAAACACCAGTTCCCTTGGCAGAAAAAAAAAAATCGCTCTTATAGAGTATTTTTGTACACATGTTTAGGAGTGTCCAGCATTTTATTCTACCAGAAAACTCCAATTAAAAACGTTTTTTTTTTTTTTTTCCCTTCCTCTAAATGCTGTGCTTAAAATATGCCTCTAAACATCCTAATGTGCATGGATACATAGGAAAACATTAAGCTGCTTCTACAGGCAAAACATAAAACTAAAGCAGCGATTTTTAAGCCGGTGTGCATGGAGCCTTAAAGGGATTGTAAACCTTCAAGGTTTTTCACCTCAATGCATTGTTGCAGTAAAAAATCTCCTGTAATGCTGCAGCCCCCCCCCCCCCCCCGAGCCCCCGTTTTACTTACCTGTACCCTCTCTATCTCGTCCCGGGAACGAGCACACCAGCAAAAGCCGGTGTCTCTGGTCCTGATTGGATGGATTGATAGCAGCACAGCCATTGGCTCCCGCTGCTGTCAATCAAATAGTCGGGGGTAGGGTCGAATCATACATCTCGCTTCTATGGATGCCGAATGAATGACTCGGGAGCGTGCCCGCAATGTAACCCCCCCGGGAGAGCGCTTCTCCCAGGGGGTTATCTAATGCAGGGAGGAGCCTCGACAGCTGCCGGGGAAACCCAGAAGAGGATGTTCGGGGCCACTCTGTGCAAAATGAGCTGCACAGTGGAGGTAAGTATGATATGTTATTTAAAAAAACCAAAAAAACAAAGCTTTAGTGTCACTTTTAAGTATTCCAACATTTCTTCAGTGGAAGAACACCGGACAGTGTCTACCTTCTCCACTCTCCTCCTTCATAGGGTTCCGTTCATTTCTAAGTCACATGGATGCTTTAAATGTTTTCTGGGCCTTTAAATACTTTATTGAGGTGAAAACCTCAGCTGTTGACCTTCTTTTCTGCTTAATATCCTGAAAAGAAAAGGTTAGTTCAGTTTGTTATAATGTGAAACTAGCCTGTGGCTTTCTGTAAGACTGGTTAGATGAAGTGTTTGTAAGAAATATTTCTGTTCTGCATAGATATTATATACACCCATTGTTTTGTTTGGAGAAGGTTTAAAGAGGAAGTAAACCCTGATGGGTTTTACTTCCTCTTTGTTTCCCTGCAAAGGTAAAGCATAATGGGCTACTAGGCATTGCCTAGTAGCCCATTATATGTCACTTGCCTGAAACCGAAGCCTGCGATGTCCCCGATTTCCTCACTGGCAGGAAGCGTCCATTCTTCACCCCTCTTCCTTTCGGGGCCGCGAACTCCGGCTCTGTGACTGGCCGGAGTCGCGTGATGTCACTCCTGCGCACGCGGGAGCCGCCAGTCACGGCATGACCCCAGCTTGAAACGACACAGCGTGCCCTTTCAAGAGTGCGCAAGCGCCGAATACATTGGTGCGTGCGCAGAAGACGGCATCGTTCGGGGACATAGTAAATATCTCCTAAACCATGTAGGTTTAGGAGATATTTCAAGCACCTACAGGTAAGCCTTAATCTAGGATTACCTGTAGGTGAAAGTGGTCTGTAAGGGTTTACCACCACTTTAATTTAGCTGTATCTGTAACTTGAAATTTCATTAGATTTATAACCCCTACACCCTCTTACCTATCACTTTTCTATAAAATCAAAGTAAAGAAAAACTTTATGTATCCCCAAGCGACAATAGTCGCTGAAACTTTGTTAACTTTGTAACTTATTATGTATATACATATATACTGATAAAATGGGGTACATATGTCCCATATTCCTTTTCCCCGCCTTCCCCCAGTACCATTTATGTAACATTATTGACATATATATTTTTGTTAATTATGCCCGTACACATGACCTACTTAGTCTTTTGAGGTTTTATGTTGCTGTTATTTCAAAAATCTGGTTTTCATATCAGATGAATAACCACTCTCCTCTTTGTTTGTTTTCAGCGACTATTGTCGCTTGGGCATACATAAAGGGTAACTTTCCAGAGGGCCATGCCGGGGCGTCCTCTGTGAGGGACAATTTCCCCTTTCTGGGGCCTGCTGCATTTGTGGACGGTGTTTTTCATCCTGCCGAACCGAGGGTTGAACGGGTCAACAGCCACAGCATGTTTTAAATATTATTTGGATGCAAGATATTTCAAACAGTTATACAGTTTGCACGGTCAGTGTGTTTACAAACTATGATACTGAATAAGATATGGTGTCATAATATGTAGGTTTATTATTAACTTGCATTATGTCCACTGTATACTTATCCATATCATTTATTAATTGCAGACGTTTATACGTCCTGCCGTAACCGCATACACCCCTGAAGAAGAGAGAGCAACCATTGTAATCTTGAAACGCGTCGGGTACTTCTGTTGTATCCATTTGTATTTCAACAGACTAATCGTGGCTACTGATTGTGATACCAAACTGTGTTGTGTATATACTAGCATCCAGAGAATTTTTTCCATATTTTTCTCTATATTTTGTATAATCATGTGTCCATTCTTTTAACTTATACTATACTTTTAATACGCGACTAATATCTCATCTGCTATCTTTCCTGACTTAAAGTCCCATTAAGAGGAAACTTGTCTTTCAAATTTCTAAAGAATTATTAAAGCATCTTGGGCTCCTTAGCCTTTTGGCTTGGCATTCCTCGTGTATTTTTATGCTTTGCGTTATCTCAGGAATGCCCAAACTGAGTAATCCATTCTTTACCAAAGATATATCTCCAGGGGGTCTCTTCGTTGACTTTATATTGCCTACAGTAAGCAATTGTTTCCCAATCTAACTGTAAATGACTTCAAACTGCAAGCACACCTCCCAACCTTCTGAGATAAGAAAAGGGGACGACTTTAGTGAAACACATATAAAGAAGAAAGAAACACCCTTGTCATGCACCCCCCCCCCCCCGTTATGTGCACCATACAACACGCTTATTTGTTAAATCCATGAGCGCTTTTCACCACTACTTTGCTTTTATATTGGCTGTTCAAAATATAATATACAATAACTTAAAGGCTGGATGAAGGCACTATTGAGAATTACTGTAAATTAGATGTATATATTTATGGTGGAGCAACAGTTAGACAAAACAAGCAGTTGGCCCGCGCAATGGGGGCACAGCCCCACTACATGGGAATTTTTTTTAAATTTCAAAATCAAATGTTAAAAGCAAACAAAATTTTGAAGTACTTTTGAAAGATGTTAATCGAGTTATGGACTGTACTGGCAGGCAACCTACCTTGTAAAAAATGGTTGCCAAGTAAAAGGCTCACAAGTGTATCAAGCATGATGTCCACAGAGCTGGCCAATAGAATTGCTGAGAGTCAGAGAAAACTGAATGGATAAATACATACAAAGCTCAGTTCCTTATGACTGTGGGATTATAAGTGTGGACTAATAGCATGTTACCTATTAGTTACCTATGTTACCTATTAGTGGACAATCATTTAAACTGACCCAATTATACAGTAAGTCGTTGCACAGATCGCCAAGGATTGACTCCTTGTAAAGATAATTGGCAGTTTCCAAATCCTCGTAAACCTGACCACATGAAAGGCGAAAGTCGTACTTCCTCCATACGCACATAAAGAAAGGAATGCTTAGCTAGGGCTGCCTAGCATATTAAACACCACTCCCAAAGGCATCTAGTAAACGCATCATTAGATTATATTACCAGCAAAATCTGACCAGAGTTCATTGTGAAATGGAAATTTATTGAATAAAACGTTCCCAATGAGAGAGGACAAATGCTGCAGGATAACTGTTATTAGTGATATAATCTTTCCCTGTTACCAATTCATCAGAATACCATTACTATCACATACCTCCCAACTGTCCCTGATTTCGAGGGACTGTCCCTGATTTGGAACAAAGTCCCTCTGTCCCTCATTCCTCCTCATTTGTCCCTCATTTTGGTCTGATCTGTATAGTTGTATGTAAAATGCACTATTTATCTTTCAAAAAGTGTTTCCCAGTGCTAAACCTTTCATCCAATTACTAAATTGCTGCATTTGTAAATTTTAAAAGCCAATATAAAGGCATAGTGATATAATATAAATACAGCGCTCACAAACAAAAACCCATAATAAGTGATAACAAAAACATAAAGTCCATATGAAACTGTGAAGGTGCTTCACAAATAATGTGTAAAAATGAGGGAATGCTTCACATCTGGTGTGCAGAAAGTGTTGCAGAAAAATTTTCAGGTGTACCAAGACCCCCACATGTGTCCCCACTCACCAAATCACAATGACACCCAGCTTTGCAGTCTGGAAATCAATATAGGCTTATAGAGATATCCAGAGGATGTTGCAGAATGGCAGGTTCACTGATGAGATGATAAACAATCCTTCAACGTTAATACTCAGCCATACAAAAACAGGTACCCAAAAAGGAAGAAAAAAGGGGGGAACAATATTGAAGTATGCTTAGATTTAAAATTTATTGCGCATAAAAGGTTATACTTACAAAAGTAAGTTAAAATCAGGCATTGAAATGAACAGAGGATGCAGCAAACACCGTTATTAGCATTCCCACAAGACCGGAAATGACGTCAGTACCGGAAGTGCGTCGCGTCAATGCATTTCGCCCTCCCACAGGGTGAAATGCATTGACGCCCTGATGCCCTGTGGGAGGAAATTTGTGTTTAAATTTGGTGTTATCGCTCTCACTCTCTCATACTGGTCACTGGAAGTTCAACATGGTACCCCATGGCAAAGAACTCTTTGAGGATCTGAAAACATTTTTTTTTTTGCTATACATAAAGATGGCCTCCTAGGCTATAAGAAGATTGCCAAGATCCTGAAACTGAGCTGCATTACGTTGGCCAAGACCGTACAGGTGTTTAACAGGACAGGTTCCACTCAGAACAGGCCTTGCCATGGTCAACCAAAGAAGTTGAGTGCACGTGCCCAGCGTCCTATCCAGAGGTTGTCTTTGGGAAATAGACGTACGAGTGCTGCCAGCATTCCTGCAGAGGTTGAAGGGGTGGGGGGGTCAGCCTGTCAGTGCTCAGACCATACGCCGCACACTGCATCAAATTGGTCTGCATGGCTGTCATACCAGAAGGAAGACTCTTCTAAAGATGTTGCACAAGAAAGCCCAAAAGAACAGTTTGCTGAAGACAAGCAGACTAAGGACATGGATTACTGGAACCATGTCCTGTGGTCTGATGAGACCAAGATACACTTATTTGGTTCAGATGGTGTTAAGCGTGTGTGGCGGCAACCAGGTGAGGAGCACAAAGACAAGTGTGTCTTGCCTACAGTCAAGCATGGTGGTGGGAGTGTCATGGTCTGGGGCTGCATGAGTGCTGCCGGCACTGGGGAGCTACAGTTCATTGAGGGAACCATGAATGCCAACATGTACTGTGACATACTGAAGCTGAGCATGATCCCCTCTCTTTGGGATCATGGGAAATTCCTGCAAACTAAGGGAATTCCTTGGGGACCCCCAGGTCACCAGAACTAATGTCCCCTTTGGAAGATTTCCCCTCTATTACTTTTCTTGGGACAACCCAAAATTTGAGATTTTCTTTTAATTTCACTTTCTTGGATAACAGTAAACAAGACAAACAAGAGAGCGTGAACCTTCCTAACGGGGGCACAGACAACAATAAAAACTATACCAAACAATTGCCTTTAGTCATACTTTAATTTCATTGGCCACAATATTCATTTATTCTGGCTATTGGAATGAATGAATGGTTAAGCGCTAAGCGCACCTAGCTCTAAAGCATGTTTACCTCATCTGACTTTTTTTTTCGAAAATTCTAACGGACCTAGAAATAGAACATGTTTCTAAATATTTCCGACGAACCCAATTCCTATCGGGAAAACCGCTCGTCTGTATGCTGTTCCGACGGTCCAAATACGACGCATGCTCTGAAGCAAGTACGAGACGGAAGCTATTGGCTACTCGCTATTAAACTTCCTTTTTCTGGTCCTGTCGTAAGTGCTGTACGTCACCGCGTTTTGGACAGTCTGGACTTTGGTTTGACCGTGTGTAGGCAAGACCGCTTGAATGGAGTTCCGTCGGAGAAACCTTCGGAGTTTATTCCGACGGCAAAACCGGTCGTGTGTACGCGGCATAAGGAGCCATTCAGAAAACTGCTGCCTAACAGCAGCTGCATCCAATCAGATGAATAGAGTGGCCTATCAGAGGGATTTGTCTATATATATATATATATATATATATATATATATATATATATATATATATAAATAATATATATATATATATATAGCTAGCATGGATGGTTGGACCTGTTTTGTTTCTTTCATTCAGCCTGCAGGCTTAGGGGTTGGTTTACTAAAGGCAAATAGACTGTGCACTTTTGCAAAGTGCAGTTGCATCCTGCAAAAGTAGTTGCTCCAAAACTTCGTAAATGAGGTAAAACTTTGCTTTGCAAAGAATTCCCAAATATGTGCAAGGAAAATTAAAAAAAAACATTTTTGCTTGCACATGATTGGATGGTAGAAGTCAGTAGAGCGTCTGCTTTTTTACTTTAGCTCTGGAGCAACTGCTCTTTGCAAAGTGCACAGTCTATTTACCTTCAGTAAATCAACACCTTAGTGTCTGTTCTTATTCCCTATATATGGACTTTGCACTGTATCACTTCTCAGTCCTTGATATGGGCAGTCTAACCAATACTCACATACAAAGGGCATGAGAGGGCGGAACCAAGCCTGACTTTGAGAACTGAAGTCGCTGTTATCAATGCTTATATGTAACCTTGCTGGCACAGTTTACCGTCTAATTACTTGCTTATGACATACAATTGGGCACAGCAGGCTTGCAACAGGGCGTGGAAATGCTTATGAAAATGGCATGTTCAAAGTCCTAGCTGTTTAATGCATACACCCCTGGATGTATTGATCTTGTCATTTACTACAACACACATGCTAAGATAGAACACAATGTGCTTAGTGAGGTTCCATCACATTGGAAAACCGCAGTACTGTGGGAAGAGACAACCAATGGTTCTGATGCAATTCTTGGCAGTAAAAGTGTCTACATTGATAGACATTTCTCAAGGGAAACAAATACAAAAGTGCTGCCTGAAGCGCTTTATCTAAAATCTGAACTTCAGCCAGCTATAACAAACACAGCTTAATACAGTTATGTCCTCATTGAAGTATATGTAAACCCTGCCAATCAACTTCTCCCTTGTGCTCCGCTAAATATAACATTGAAAGCATTATGTTATATCTGGTTGATAAATGCAAAAAAGAACCTGTTGATCCTTTCAAAAATCGTGTTTGCTGACAACTTCTTATGCTGTCTGCTGCTGCTGTTTGTTATTTCTAAGTATTGAGCCCTGCTCTCTCTGTAAACTACAAAACATCTCCCCCTGCGTCGTGGGGAAAGAAGAGCAGAAGGGGGGGGGTCTGTAGTCCCACTTCCTGTCCCCGGATGATAACGCTGCTCCTCCTGAAGGAATAAAGCCTGATGCACATGGACGTTTACATGCTCCTGGATCTTGAAGTGTAAAATATCTGGTGCTTTACTTTTTTGTTTTTGGCTGTAATGCATTCTGGTGCGTATTTTGCCCTCTTGTTTTTTCCAAGGTTTCCCAGGTTTTTTGGGGGTTTTTTTTTGCTATAATGTGTTCCTGTGTATTTCTTCCCCTCTTGTTTCTTCTTTTTTTTTCCAAGGTTTCCAAAGGTTTTTTTTTTTGTTTGTTTGTTTTTTTTTTTTTTAGCTGAATTGCGTTCCATTGAACTTTTTTTCCCTCATGTTTTTTCCTTTTTTCCCAAGGTGCTCTGGTGAGTTTTTAAATGCATTTTTTTAATACGTTTTACTGCGGTCCAGTACAGTTCTGTACATAAAAAATGCTGCATGTTCTACTTTTTTTTTCTGGAACTGAAACGCACCGGAACTGACTGCACTGGTGTGACCTATGCCATTGGAACCTATGTAATCTACTTTCCTTGCGTTTTTGATGCATAACAAAATGCTCTTGACTGCATCTAGTGTGAACTGACCCTAAAGAATGTATCAGGGGTACATCTTTGTAGTGTAAACCGTCTCTTAATCTGCCATCTTTAGTATACCCTTTGGTGTCAAACATTTACCTGTTGATCCTGCCAGTCTTCCTGTTGTGGCCTCCTTTCCTGTGCTGGTCTGGCAATGCTGCAGTCCCGCTGCTCAATTTGTAGTGTTGCTGACCCTTGAATCTATGTCTTCCCATTCACCTAAATAGTAACGTCATCATGTTGCCATGTCCAATTGTTGTCCAAGTGTTGTCAATTTTTGCCTTTCTATTGCAATGTCATCGCGTTGCTACAGTATCTCAAATGTCATCGCGTTGCTACAGTATCTCAAATGTCATCGCGTTGCTACAGTATCTCAGAAAAGTGAGTACACCCCTCCTAACATTTTTGTAAATATTTAATTATATCTTTTCATGTGAGAACACTGAAGAAATGACATTTTGCTGCAATGTAAAGTAGTGAGTGTACAACTTGTATAACAGTGTAAATTTGGTGTCCCCTCAAAATAACTCAACACACAGCCATTAATGTCTAAACCGCTGGCAACAAAAGTGAGTACACCCCTAAGTGAAAATGTCCAAATTATCTCTTAATCACTCTCTCATACTGGTCACTGGAAGTTCAACATGGCACCTCATGGCAAAAAAACTCTCTGAGGATCTGAAAAAAAGAATTGTTGCTCTACATAACGATGGCCTAGGCCAGTGCTGGCGAACCTTGGCATCCCAGATGTTTTGGAACTACATTTCCCATGATGCTCAACTACACTGCAGAGTGCATGAGCATCATGGGAAATGTAGTTCCAAAACGTCTGGGGTGCCAAGATTTGCCATCACTGGCCTAGGCTATAAGAAGATTACCAAGACCCTAAAACTGAGCTGCAGCATGGTGGCCAAGACCATACAGCAGTTTAACAGGACAGGTTCCAATCAGAACAGGCCTTACCATGGTCGACCAAAGAAGTTGAGTGCACGTGCTCAGCATCATATTCAGAGATTGTCTTTGGGAAATAGACATATGAGTGCTGCCAGCATTGTTGCAGAGGTTGAAGGGGGTCAGTGCTCAGACCATACGCCACAAACTGCATCAAATTGGTCTGCATGGCTGTCATCCCAACAGGATGCCTCTTCTAAAGATGATGCACAAGAAAGCCCTCAAACAGTTTGCTGAAGACAAGCAAACTAAGGAACCATGCCCTGTGGTCTGATGAGACCAAGATAAACTTATTTGGTTCAGATGGTGTCAAGCGTGTGTGGCGGCAAACAGGAGAGGAGTACAAAGACAAGTGTGTCTTGCCTACAGTCAAGCATGGTGGTGGGAGTGTCATGGTCTGGGGCTGCCGGCACTGGGGAGCTACAGTTCACTGAGGGAACCATGAATGCCAACATGTACTGTGACATACTGAAGCAGAGCATGATCCCCTCCCTTCAGAGACTGGGCCGCAGGGCAGTATTCCAACATGATAATGACCCCAAACACACCTCCAAGACGACCACTGCCTTTCTAAAAAAAAGTGGAGGGTAAAGGACTGGCCAAGCATATCTCCAGACCTAAACCCTATTGAGCATCTGTGGGGCATCCTCAAACGGAAGGTGGAGGAGCACAAGGTCTCTATCATCCACCAGCTCCGTGATCTCATCATGGAGGAGTGGAAGAGGACTCCAGTGGCAACCTGTGAAGCTCTGGTGAACTCCATGCCCAAGAGAGTTAAGACAGCGCTGGAAAAAAATGGTGGCCACATACACAATATTGATACTTTGGGCCTAGTTTGGACATTTTCACTTAGGGGTGTACTCACTTTTGTTGCCAGAGGTCTAGACATTAATGGCTGTGTGTCGAATTAATTCGAGGGGACAGCAAATTTACACTGTTATACAAGCTGTACACTCACTAGATTACATTGTAGCAAAGTATAATTTCTTCAGTGTTGTCACATGAAAAGATATAATAAAACATTTACAAAAATGTGAGGGGTGTACTCACTTTTGTGAGATACTGTACATGCATTAAAGTACAAGCAGTGTTGATCTCTATGTTCGCATTCATCTAAATAGTGATGTCATCATGTTGTCACGCCTATTACCATAGTATTGTTGCCAGCCATAACCGCTCCTTCTCTCCTCCCAAGATTTCAATCGCCCACCCATTTCCTAGCTAGTAAAGCTGTCCATACATAAATCAGTTTTTTTTTTATCATTTAGCAAGCTGATCAAAAAAAATGGAATAGATTACCCCATCCACGCAAGCAAGGTGGATGGGAAAATGGGAAAATCCTCCTCTCTGCGCTATTATATTCTGAGAGCGGGGACTCCTCCACTGTCAGAATACACTGATCAGCACTGCAGCTGATTGGCTGCATTCGCTGATCGATCAAAAATATACAAACATCATTTGATTGACTCCTCTTGAACAGAAACCACCATAGATGAAATTTGTCCTGGCTGAAATGGCCACATTTTGATCCTTCTATGGCCAGCTTTACAAGCTCTTATAATTGATTGCAGTCATGTGATGAAAAGACGCTTATTAAAAAAAAGGTATTAACAAGCAATTTTTGGTAGCTGATTTATGCTAATGGGGCACAATCTCTTTATATTTTTTTTTGCTGGTAGCCGGCTCTATACTTAACAATCTTGTCTCAGTTTCTGAAGATGTAAATGAGGTTAATATGCAAATTAGCCAATATTAAGCCAGACACCCAAAACAAATTGATGCCTGGACCCATCCCCTGATTTTAGAACATCTGTGGTCAGTGAGGGACGTTGTTTTATGGCCAGGGCCAGGACCGGGACAAGGGGTGGGCTGGAGGGAGGGCTGCCCTAGGCGCAATGATTTACTGTAGAGATGGCGACACCTTCCTTCTGTTACAAGGCTGACAGGAGTAGTGACAGCGACAGTGATTTTTACAAGCAAGTGACTTCTGGGCATAGGAGCCTCCAAACATGCACATCAGGAACCGGGGAGGGGGCATAGTTTGGCATCTTTGCCTTGGGTGCTGGGTGACCTTGTCTCTGCACTGTGTAAAGCTCATTGCACAGGGCAAAATAAATGCATAAAGTGATGTAAACCCTACCTGCATGACATTTAGTCCTGTCTGACCACATAGCTAGGCTTCCACAAAGCACTACATCTAATCTGTCCCCTGGGGACAGGACACTGTCACTTTTTAAAGTAGAACTAAAGGTAAAAGCTTTTTCGTTTTTTGTGAAAATTGTAACCCTATATATTCCCTTATAGGAAGTAGGAGAAAGCCGAAACAAATTGAGGGAATTGCTGGTTGTCCCAGATAACCAGAACTAGTGTCCCCCCTTTGGGAGATTTCACCTCTATTCTTATTCTGGTGATCGCCCAAAATTTGGGATTTTTTCTTCACTTTCGGTGATAACGATAAACGGGACAAAAAGAGAGGGTGAACCTCCCTAATGGGGGCACAGACAGCAATAAAAAACTGGCATTGGTTCTAACCACGCTGTCCAAAAAACCCCAGAAGTTTGCCTTTAGTCACTTTAAGTAAATATTACACCCACCCCCCCCCCCACACACACACCCACCCCCCCCACACACACACCCACCCACCCACTTTCGGACATTTTTAATTTTTTTTGGAGGGGGGAGCAGGTTTTTGATTTTGATAGGTGCCTGTAGCCTGGGTTACTTTTCAGAGATGCAGCAAGGGTTTCTGCAAAAGCAGCACACTGTATAATACCATGGAGAGACTTTACATGCCATAGTACTTAGTTCATCTCAGGAGTGAGCAAGAGAGGATGGCTATATTCCTACAAAGCTGGTGTCCATGAAGAACGAACGTAACCACCATCTTAATAGGAAGTCCAATCACAGCAGCAAAAAAAAAAAGAAATTTGGAGGAGGCCGAGAGCATTAGAAGGAACGTTTTGAGTTAAAGTGGTTGTAAACTCACTTTTTTGACTCATACCTACAGGAAAGGTAGGTAAGGCTTACCTGTAGGTACAATGAATATCTCTTATCTCCTAGTTATGTCACCAGCGCATGCACTCCGAAGGTTCAGCGTACCATGCCAGAACTTCAGAGCTCGTGGGCTTCCGTGCGCTTACGCAGGAGTGACGTCACCCGAAGGGCCTGGTATGGATATTGGGGGGATCCCATGCCATTTTTTGTTTTTTATTGTCATAGGGTTCCCCTTAACCACTTCAATACACTATTATATACTCTGCACTGCGTTATTTACACTATATACTCTGCACTGTATTATATATTCTACACTGACTGTACTATATACTCTGTATGATTATATACACTACACTGACTGCACTGTATTATATATTCTACACTGGTTATTCTGGTGATCTCCGAAATTTGGGGTTTTTTCTTCACTTTCGGTGATAACGATAAACGGGACAAAAAGAGAGGGTGAACCTCACTAATGGGGGCACAGACAGCAATAAAAAACTGGCATTGGTTCTAACCACGCTGTCCAAAAAACCCCAGAAGTTTGCCTTCAGTCACTTTAACTAAATATTACACCCCCCCCCCACTTATACTCTGCACTGCGTTATTTACACTATATACTCTGAACTGTATTATATATTCTGCACTGACTGTACTATATACTCTGTATGATTATATACACTACACTGACTGCACTGTATTATATATTCTACACTGACTGTACTGTATACTCTACACTGTATGATTATATACACTACACTGACTGCACTGTACTATATACTCTATATATCTATATATATATATCTATATATATATATATATATATATATATATATATATATATATATATATATATATATATATATATATATATATATATATATATATACATACGGTATATATATATATAGTATACTGGTATACTATATACCAGTGGTCATCAACCCTGTCCTCAGGGCCCACTAACAGGCCAGGTTTGCAAGATAACTGAAATACACAGGTGATATAATTTGCTGACTTCTAGTCTGCATTTCCCCAAGGTAATACATAAAACCTGGCCTGTCAGTGGGCCCTGAGGACAGGGTTGATGACCACTTCTCTACACTGTATGATTATACACACTACACTGACTGCACACTCAATCCACTAACTAACCTGCCTAATCTCTCTCCATTCATAAACACTATACACGACCGCTGTGTAAGCAGCCTTATATAGTGTGGGGCGTGGACTTAGCCCCTGAGCCATGATTGGCCAAAGGCACCCTGCCTTTGGCCAATTATGGCTCTCATAGCACATCATGCTGTGATTGGCCAAAACATACAGGTCAGGTGCATGCTTTGGCCAATTAGCAGCCTTCAATGCACTGTGATATCACAGTGCATTATGGGGCACATCGCGGAGGGTGAACTTCCCGCGAGCGCCCCATACGTTCGTTTGTTCTATGAACAAACGAACATCGGGCCCATCTCTAATTATGACATTGCCTTGCAGGGTTTTTGTTTGTTTTTTTTTTAATCTGCGGTTTACTACTGCTTTAAGAATCCATAGTTGAATACATTTTTTTCTTTTCTTTATTCCAAAGTTTAGTGTCGCTTTAAAATAATGAGCCTGGCCATTCAGAACATTTTACACTGTGTTCGGGAAAGCAGTTCTGATCTAGAGCTGGAAGCTAAGTGTAGGGTGGGTTACCTCCTCCCCTATTGTCTGTATCATTAGACTAGTTATTATTGGTAATAGGAATGACAGGTAATTATTTGTGGTTTGTACATAAGATCTGAGTCATGCAGGTTGTTCTTTTACATAACAAGCTCACTGTGTTGTGCCTTCAGTCCCAGAGGCTCATTCCTGGTAATATAATTGTCACATGGCAGCAAGTCCCCGCTGGCCCTCGAACAGGAGAGCTGCAAGCTGTGGCAACTCCTATAACTGTGTACAAGGTCTCCTGTACTGCTGCCATTCCACGTGACACCCCCCCCCCCCAAAAAGAAGAAAAAACGTATATATGAATGATAAGAAAGAACACTCTTAAAAAGTATGTAAACAATAATGACCTGCTCTTAAGTGCTTCCTGTGGGTCAGTTAGGTATACCATTAAAAGCATTCTCTTGCCAGAAATCTATTGAGCTGATAACATAGTTACATAGTAGGTGAGGTTGAAAAAAGACACAATTCCATCAAGTCCAACCTATGTGTGTGATTATATGTCAGTATTACATTGTATATCCCTGTATGTTGAGGTAGTTCAGGTGCTTATCTAATCGTTTCTATCAATGAGACTAGTTTCTACTGCTGAGACCACCGCCTGTGGAAGGGAATTCCACATCCTAACCACTCTTACAGTAAAGAACCCTCTACGCAGTTTAAGATTAAACCTCTTTTCTTCTAATTTAATGATTGACCACGAGTCTTGTTAAACTCCCTTCTGCTGAAAAGTTTATCCCTATTGTGAGGTCACCAGTACAGTGTTTGTAAATTGAAATCATATCCCCTCTCAAGCGTCTCTTCTCCAGAGAGAATAAGTTCAGTGCTCGCAACCTTTCCTCATAACTAATATCCTCCAGTCCCTTTATTAGCTTTGTTGCCCTTCTTTGTACTCGCTCCATTTCCAGTAATCCTTCCTGAGGACTGGTGCTCAGAACTGGACAGCATACTCCAGGTGCGGCCAGACCAGAGTCGTGTAGAGCAGGAGAATTATTGTTTTATCTCTGTAGTTAATCCCCTTTTTAATGCATGCCAATATTCTGTTTGCTTTGTTAGCAGCAGCTTGGCATTGCATGCCATTGCTGAGCCTATCATCTACTAGGATCCCCAGGTCCTTTACCATCCTTGATTCCCCCAGAGGTTCTTCCCCCAACACTTGATAAAGAAGCGCATGTGCCTTACAGACTTCACGCATGCTCTAAAACGCATTGTGTTTCCCCCTGACCTTGCTGACGTCACACGCTGCTCTCTGAGTGGATCGTCACCATCTCCTATGGAGGACACAGCCGGCTTCCGTTCCGGCTCCTTGCGGCTTCCACAGCCCAGATTTGGCATCGCTCGGGACACGCTCCAGACATCAGCCATACCTCACCATTTATGAGCACATCTGTACTTACCCACATGTAAGTGGTGAAAACTTTTATTATGTTACATTAAAACATTGCACTCAGAGGTGCTTTTTCTGTCTTTTCTTTTCATGGTGATTCTGAGTTGGCTTCACTCCCGAGAAGAGCAGCCCTTTGTGCCTGTTTTTCTATTGACTCCACCATCATTAACCAGTTCCCTAGATCTACTATTCATTGCCTCTCAGAATTGATTGCACTCTTGATTTATACCTGTGGACTTTTTACTATTGATTTTTTCTAGCCTTGTTTTTACTACTGGATTTATTACTAGTTCTTTTTTCACTATTTGTGAGCCACTATGCTGGTACCCTGAGCGCTATCATCTGCTGTTGTTTTTTAATGCGTGCAGTAGGCTCAACATATAGATATATCTGTGTATCAACACGTTTCGCCCAATACGGGGCTTCCTCAGGATCCACTTGAATGTCAATTCAATCACAAAATGCAGCTGATAAAAAACAGAATGTATGTTATTACAAACCATGACAATCATGTAAATACTACATACAAAAAACCCCACCAAGAATATATATAAATTGGCTCATCCCAAACATCCGTAACCAAGTTAAGAAAATGGGGAAAAGGGCACGGAAACAAACAAAAAAATGCCTCTGTTGCATTTTTTTCAAGTTATCAATGTTCCCAGTCCTCTGTGGACCTCAAAACGCCTCCCCTCGTGTTCTTAATATGAGGAGAGGGATAGGTGTCCTGTAGTCCTATCACACTCCTTAAAGGGTAACTCCACTTTTGTGGGGAAAAAAAATAGCAAATAAAGAAAAAATAATATAGCACATATATTTGCAACACTAATCATATTGTGATTAAATGTTATTAAAAATTACCTTTCTTTTTGAATCTGCAGCCACTGTAAATTTCTGAGAATGCATTGCAATATGGCTACCTGGAGTTGTTCTGTACACAGAGTGTGTACTGACCACCCCCCAGAAACATCATTTCCTGCTTGTGTGATTGGCTCACCAATTTTCCCAGAAGTCTGCCTAAGATACAAGTCAGATTTCAGGCATCCCTTGCAACAAAAATGTCATTTTTGGAGAGATACTCCCAATAGGAGCACGTTTAAAGGGATGCAGGCCCAGCAGATTTCCTCATTAGTGCTCTGCAGCTGCACACCTGACAGTTAATTATGAAACCACTCCCATTAGACCCACTCAGTACAGAGGCACAGGCAAACACACATGGATTACTTCAGAATTACAAAAGGTAGGAATCTGCAAAAAAGGTTGTTATAATCCTTGCAATGTACATCAATCACCCAGATGGGAATGTTTTTTTTCTCAACAAAAGTGAAGTTACGCTTTAATGATGTGTTACCCTGCGCCAACGGATATGATTGAGTAATCAAAAATACAAATAAAACAGCTGCTGCAGTTTAGAAAAACGCGCTTAACATACATATTTAAAGTGGAGTTCCACACAAAAATGGAACTTCCGCTTTTCGGAACCCTCCCCCCCTCCGGTGTCACATTTGGCACCTTTCAGGGGGGAGGGGGGTGCAGATACCTGTCTAAGACAGGTATTTGCACCCACTTCCGGCATAGACTCCCATGGGAGTCTACGCTTCTTCCCGTCCCCACACACACAGCTCCCAGGAGAGAGCGGGGACCACTTGGGACGCGCAGCGCGACTCGCGCATGCGCAGTAGGGAACCGGGAAGTGAAGCCGCAACGCTTCACTTCCTGATTCCCTCACCTAGGATGGCGGCGGCAGCTGCCGAGAACCGAGCGGGTTCTCGGCGTCCCCTGCCGACATCGCTGGACCCTGGGACAGGTAAGTGGCCATGTATTAAAAGTCAGCAGCTGCAGTATTTGTAGCTGCTGGCTTTTAATATTATTTTTTTTTGGCAGTGTGGGTGAACCCCCGCTTTAACAGAGGCAGTTAATTGTATAAATAAACTGCGCTGTTGAGCCAAGTGGTAATATACACCCACCGATCTTTTTATTAGGTACACCTGTTCAATTGCTTGGTAACACAAATTGCTAATCAGCCAATCACATGGCAGCAACTCAATGCATTTAGACATCTAGATTTGTTTTAAGATGACTTTCTGAAGTTCAAACCGAGCATTAGAATGGGGGAGAAACGGGATTTAAGTGACTTTGAACGTGGCATGGTTGTTCATGCCAGACGGGCTGGTCTGAGTATTTCAAAAACTGTTGATCTACTGGGATTTTCACGCACAACCATCTCTAGAGAGAATGGTCCGAAAAAGAGAAAATGTTCAGTGAGCAGCGGTTGTGTGGAGGAAAATGCCTTGTTGATGTCAGAGAAGAATGGGCAGACTGGTTCGAGATTATAGAAAAGAAATAGTAACTCAAATAACCACTCGTTACAACCAAGGTATGCAGAATACCATCTTTGAATGCACAACACATCAAACCTTTAAGCAGATGGCCTACAGCAGCAGAAGACCACACCGTGTACCACTCCTGTCAGTTAAGAACAGGAAACTGAGGCTACAATTTGCACAAGCTTAACAAAATTGGACAATAGAAGATTGGAAAAACATTGCCTGGTCTGATGAGTCTTGTTTTCAGCTGCAACATTCAGATGGTAGGGTCATATTTTGGTGTAAATAACATAAAAGTATGGATCCATCCTGTCTTGTATCAACGGTTCAGGCTGGTGGTGTAATGATGTGGGGGATATTTTCTTGGCACACTTTGGGCCCTCTTGGTACCAGTTGAGCATTTTTTAAATGCCATGGCCCGAATATTGTTGCTGACCATGTCTATCCCTTTATGAATAAGGGGTACTCATCTTCTGATGGCTCCTTCCAGCAGGATAATGTACCATTTCACAAAGCTCAAATCATCTCATCACTGGTTTCTTGAACATGACAATGAAGTCACTGTACTCCGATGGCCTCCACAGTCAGAGTACCTTTGGGATGTGATGGAAGGGGAGATTCACATCGTGGATGTGCAGCCAACAAATCTGCAGCAACTGCGTGATGCTATCATGTCAATATGGACCAAAATCTCTGAGGAATGTTTCCAACACCTTGTTGAATCCATGCCCTGAAGAATGAAGGCAGTTCTGAATCAAAAGGGGATCCAACCCGGTACTAGCAAGGTGTAACTAATAAAGTGGCCGGTGAGTGTATGTGACACAGTGATTAGTCACTACTGTTTTTGCATAGTACCAAAACCATACATATAAATCATAGCTGAAATCAATAATATTGAATTGTGACATCAAATAGACCAATGAGACCCACAGTGCTGCTTATGGACAGAAAAATATGTGCTCAGCTTGATTCCCGATGTGCTCAAGGTGGCCCCACATAAACTTTCACTCACCACAATGTTATGACCTTCTATAACTAGGTAGGTCAAAATGCGCCTTTGGGTCAAGCCCTGTTAGGTTTGCATCAACCACACAGCCTCGTTATCAGGGATCCAAGTCTTCATAGTGCCATGCATCGCCATTCAAAAGATATAATAACATGGAGAGACTTTAATTGCGCAGAGCAGCCGACTTTAATAAAATACACTCAACATACAGTATATACACGTGCACTCGTATTTGTGCCTTTAAAACCAGTGCTAGGTGTATTCACCGCTGCTGATAGAAGATGGCCGATGCTGCTCTGCAAACTAGAAGCCGTGTGCATTACAAGGACAGGATGTGATGTCACGATAAGTGACGTTGTGACTGGAAATGCCCTGCCTCAACGCGTTTCGTCCTGAATGAACGTTTTCAGGGAGCTGGACAAATAACTGTCGCACTCCTTGTCTTATGTGACAGCTCTACTCTTCCATTAATACAATGCATTGAGTGAGCATTGTCATCCTAAGACAGGAAGTGTGTTATTGGAAAAATTACCAGGTCAAAAATAAAGGCAAAAAAGAAAACGACCACACCTTACGTCTGATAAGCTGCAAGATATTACATATTTTTTCTTGACTTTAGATGCTTTAATAATGAAATCTTGTTTTTTTACATGGAAGGTGGTAAAGGGTCTTACCTTTTTTTTTAGTGAAGGTCTCAATCCTGTTGCTACAATCTTCATAATTTGTTTTGGATCTGGGGTTCCTGGGGAAGTGAGCCCCTGCAGCATATAGTGGGTGTGGCTTACTGTTAGGTGGGCATTGGTAAATGGGCATTTGGTGGTCTATTCTAAATCTGTATAGAAAAGTAGACCCAGGTCTAGAAAATGTTCATCATAAAAATGCTGATTCAATTTTTCAGTAACGGGAGAGCCTACTGGGCCATAATGTACCATCAGTGTCTATCCCAGTCCTAAAAGAAAAGAAAATCAAGAACATTGCATAGTTCATCTATTGAAAGTGCATTTACATTTGTTCTGTGAGACTGGAGAAAAGAAATGTATGTTATTAAGCTGATTGTTGTGTAGGACGAATGATTTTTATTGGTTTAAAACAGAAAAGATTGCATTTAGGCACTAGGTGGCACTAAATATCATAGGAAATTTTGCTATGTTATGTAACTCCATCTAGTGGCCAAATGCGGTATTTTCCTTTTTTTTTTAAGTCAATGAAAAACATTTGTCCAGCACAGCAAATTGCTAAATAACATACTTTTTTTTTTTTGACATATTTGTACAGAACGAATTTACTTTTTCACTGAATGAATTGCTATGCAAGTTTTTTTTTTTTAATAAAAACATCCTCTAATTTCCAGGTGTAGGTGCAAGGGTATCCAAAACATAACCCCTATGCTATGATTATCCTTTTTACACAGAACATCTTGCTTCGCTGGTCCTGTCCTGGCGACTATAGTCAATAAATAAGTTCACTGGAGATGACTGTATTGCTCTTTCATAATGTAGTGTGTGTGTTAGGGACCTTAGATTGTAAGCCCCTTAAGGACAAGGACTGATGTGAATGTACATTATATATGTAAAGCGCTGCATAAATTGACAGCGCTATATGGGTACCTGTAATAAATAAATAAATACTATGCAAGAAAAGCTGTCCCCTTGCCTCTGTGCCTATAGGCATCCGCCTCTTGTGGCTAATGGTCGATTTTGTCCCAGATGAAGTGTTATTTCTTTGGATCATTTTGAATTTTTGGATGTCTGTTCTGAGCATGATGGACATATACCTTTTTCTTTGTTCAAACTATGATCCAAACTCTCTGCCATGTTGAACTACTTTGGATTTATAGCGGCCTACAAAAATGAACACACGTAATAGTTGTTGTTCTAGGCCTCATTCACATTTGCAGCTGAAGGGGGGTAAAAATAGGTGGTTTTACCACTCCCCCGACCGCTCACTTAAGATACAGCCGCGTCAGCAATGCTTCACTTCACACCCATGGCAAAAATAATACACCGTATTCAGTGTTGCCAACCATCATCAGCCAATAAAAAATGGGCACTTTTCTCCTGCCAGTAAATGGCAGTAAGAGGAAAAGGTTGCCAGTAAACAATATGGCGGTGACACTCGGCTCGGAAATGTGCATGCGCAGCTTGGGGGGGGCGGGTCTGGTGGAGGCAGTGTCTGAGCATGTCGTGTGATGTCAAGGTGCAAGGTAGTGGAGCGCCCGGAGCAGAGTGTGCAGGTCTGCAGGACGGGATTAACCGCTTGCCGGCCGCCTCACACAGATATACTGCGGCAGAAGGGCTCATACAGGCAGAATCACGTGCCTGTACGTTCCCCTTTAGGAGGCGGGCAGCGAGCGCACACGCGCCCGCGGCAAGCTCCGTAAATCGGGTCGCGGGTCCCGTGGACTCGATTGCTGCGGGGATACCCGCGATCGCCTCACGGGGAGGAAGAACGAGGCGATGCTAATGTAAACAAGCATCTCCCCGTTCTGCCTAGTGACAAGTGTCACTGATCTCTGCTCCCTGTTATCAGAGCAGAGATCAGTGACGTGTCACACACAGCCCAACCCCCTCACAGTTAGCCCCTAGGACACACTTAACCCCTACACTGCCACCCAGTGGTTAACTCCTTCACTGCCAGTGTCATTTACACAGGAATCAGTGCATTTGTATAGCACTGATTGCTGTATAAATGACAGTGGTCCCAAAAATGTGTCAAAAATGTCCAATGTGTCCGCCATAATGTCGCATTCACAACAAAAATCACTGATCGCCGCCATTTAAAAAAAAAAAAAAAATTAATAAAAATGCCATAAAACTATCCCCTATTTTGTAAACGCTATAACTTTTGCGCAAACCGATCAATAATCGCTTATTGCGATTTTTTTTTTTTTTTTTTTTTTTTTTTTTTTTACAAAAAATATGTAGAATACGTATCGGCCAAAATTGAGTAAAAAAATAGTTTTTTCTATATATTTTTGGGGGATATTTATTAGAGCAAAAAAGTAAAAAATAATGCGTTTTTTTTCAAAATTGTCACTCTTTTTTTGTTTATAGCGCCAAAAATAAAAAGCGCAGGGGTGATCAAATACCACCAAAAGAAAGCTCTATTTATGGGGAAAAAAGGATGTGAGTTTCGTTTGGAAGCTACGTCGCACGACCGCACAATTGTCAGTTAAAGCAACGCAGTGCCGAATCGCAAAAAGTGCTCTGGTCAGGAAGGGGGTAAATTCTTCGGGGGCTGAAGTGGTTAAGGCGAGCCAGGAGCGGGACTGTCAGTGCTGTTTGGACTGGAGGGGACTGAAGGGACCACCTGGCATGGAGAGAGACTCACTGTGAGTCAGGAGGGGACGTGTCATGACGGTGATCTGTGCTGCTGCACACTGCTGTCACTATCACTGTGAGAGTCAATTTCATGTGTGCACCACCCATTCTAATTTCTTGCCCTCCTGAGTCCTGTCCCTGAGCTACTTACTTACTATATCGAAAATAAAATTAGAAATATGCTTTTTGCCTTAATATCTACCTTAAATCACATTGCTAATTGCATATTGTACTTATTTGTAGCCTAAATACTTAAATTTGTACTTAAAACTGTAACTTTTGGAACTGCCAGAAAAAACGTGGCTGTGCCAGTAAATTTTGGGTGTCGTGTCAGTAAATTTCAATCTGGTAGGTTGGCAACACTGACCGTATTGCATCTGGCGGGCAGTACTGCTGCCACGCGTGACCAATTCAAGTTAATAAGGCCATGCTGTAACCTCATGGTTGCAGCTCGGTAGTGCAGGCTTTTCATTGGTAAAAACAGGCAGTGAAGAGGCATCATATCACCTTCCAATTGCTTCGAAACTGCCCTCTGAAAAGCGATCCATTGTGGATTGCCTTTCAGAGGGGTTGCTGAAAATGTGAATGAGCTCTTTTGGTATCCTTGAAAGTCATAAAACAGATAGTGATTGAGAAACTAAATGTGCTGGAAATGCCAGAGCCTCCCTATATTTTTCCATCATAGCTTGCAGCCTACGTGACCTTTCCATGGACTCATGCCTGGGAGTCTAATCAATACTCTTCGCACTGCCTTAAAGAAGAAGACTGTATTAGCGGATGAGTGTACACCCTCCCTTCCCTAGCAGTGCTGTACACTATTGATCAATGAGCGATCCCGCAGGCCCGGGCAGCAGTATTGTAAGATTGGACGGTGATGTTGTTTGTTTTGGCGTGGTGTCAGGGAGACGTTACTCTGGACTTTGTACAGTTTATAACTGAAACCTCACAACACACCACAGCTTTGTCCACGTGGGAAACGCTGAGCTGCTTCATGGACGGCTTGCACCACCTTGTTGTCTCAGCACCCCAACACGGCGGAGCAGGTTTCAGGTAGGGGGATCATGTTAAACTTTGCTGAGAGAGCCCTCAGCGCTTAGATCATATCTGCTAAACAAGCATTAGAGATATACTCCAGGCAAACAGCTAAATACACAGATGAAATACATATATGGGAGCTGTTATACATGCCAAAGGGTTTGTATTTCTGACCACCCAGCCCTGAGATTTGTACAGCTCTGCCACACAGCACAGCCCTGTCTGGCAGGACAGGAGACTTCATTTTTCTTTGCTGCAGTAGCACTCGTAGGGTGCTTTGCACTGCAGCACAATTGTTTCCTTGTGCTGCTCCCCAGCATATGCTGTGCTGTACAAGGATGACAAGAGGCCGATACCAGGTCAGAGCAGTGGCGGTATACTAAGGAGGGTGTGGTCCCCACCGGGTGCCGACACTCTGGGGATGCTGGGGCCACCTGATATTTCTTATTCTTGTGTTGCATGGCACCATGCCACACCACACCATGCAACACACAGAAAAAATATCGGACAGCCGTAGCACCCCTAGAGAGTCAGCGGCCTTGCCCCTGCTTCAGTCATATGACAGAGCCAAGGGGAGGGCTTCCCCCCACTCTGAACTGCCACTGCATTTGGTCATATGGTCTGGTGAGTGTGTTTAGAGAGGGGGGCGATCTGTATTGAGGAGTCTATACCTGGGGGGGGGGGGGGGCAGTGTTTGTACTGAAGGAAAGGGGTGCCTGTACTGGGGGGTTTGTACTGGGAGGTGGGGTTGTCTGTACTGAGATGTTATTGCTTGGGGGGAGACGTTTGTCTAAACCAAGGAATCTGTGCTGGGGGGCGCCATCTGTAGCGACGAGTCTGTGCTAAGGAAGTGGGGGGGAGGTCTGTACTGAGATGTTATTGCATGGGGGGAGAAGTTTGTCTAAACCGAGGAATCTGTGCTGGGGGGCGCCATCTGTACCGAGGAGTCTGTGCTAAGGATGTGGGGGGGGGGTCTGTACTGAGGGGTCTGTGATGGAGGGGGAGTCTGTACTGATGATTTTTTGCTGCTGGGAGTTCTGTACTGGTGAAGGGGGGTCTGTACTGTACTGAGGAGGTGGGGTGGGAGATGGGATTTAGGGATGTTAGGTGATATCTGTAGTGTGAGGGATATAACTTTGCAGGGGGAAGAGGGGAGAATTTTTGGTTGTACTTTGTAAAGTGGCCTGTGCATTATACACTCCTGACCCCTGCACTAGACACTTAGAACTAGTCAAAACTGGAGCAGTTGTTATATTTCACACTCCTGACTACTACACTTTTCACGCTGAGCAGTATATAACATACTCCTGACCACTGCATTCTACACTCTATTACCAAAAGTATTGGGACACCTGACTTTAATGGCATCCTGGTCTTGGGGTTCAATATTGAGTTGGCCCAACCTTTTTAGCTATAGCAGCTTCAACTCTTCTGGGAAGGCTGTCCACAAGGTTTAGGAGTGTGTCTATGGGAATGTTTGACTATTCTTCCAGAAGCGCATTTGTGAGGTCAGACACTGATGTGGACTAGAAGGCCTGGCTTGCAGTCTCCGTTCTAATTGATCCCAAAGAGGTTCTATTGGGTTGAGGGCAGGCCAGTCAAGTTTCTCTACCCCAAACTCACTCATCCATGTCTTTATGGACCTTGCTTTGTGCACTGGTCCAAATCATCTGGTGGAGGGGGGATTATGGTGTGGGGGTTGTTTTTCAGGGGTTGGGCTTGGCCCCTTAGTTCCAGTGAAGGGAGCTCTCAAAGGGTCAGCATACCAAGACATTTTGGACAATTTCATGCTTCCAATTTTGTGGGAACAGTTTGTGGAGGGCCCCTTCCTGTTCCAACATGACTGCGTACCAGTACATAAAGCAAGGTCCATAAAGATCTGGATGAGCGAGTTTGGGGTGGAGGTACTTGACTGTAAGATTGTTTACAGTTTAAAGTACATTCACTGATACATAAGCATAAGGCCCCTTTCACACGGAGCGGATCCGCTCAGCATGAGATCGCTCCATTGATCTACACTCAGCGGGAGATGACAGGTCCGTCTCTGTTCACTGAGTAGGGAGGGACCTGTCAGAGCCCTGCTGAGTTCTTTGGAGAGATCGGACGACTGTTTCCATCGGATCCCATCCGATCCGCCAGACGGATGGTGAACGTATCGCCATACATCTGTCTTGAGCGGATCAGATAGCAGACGGGTGTCAGCGGACACATCTCTGCTGACATCCACCTGCCCATAGAAGTCAATGGGTGGCCCGCTCGGATCCACCTGAAAAATGGACAGGCAGAACTGAGAAGGGCTTATCGCGTGAAAGGGGCCTAAGAGTTTGCACAAAGGGGAACCAGGGGCCCAATGCATTGGAAACACAGCTTTTCACATCTCCCACACCAGATTCTTATTCATTGCTCTCTTGAATAGGGAAGTTGTCTAAAGCAAGTCAATCACTGGTAGTACAAAGTTTCTAAGGAAAGATCTCACCAATACATTCAATAATGCCAACAGAGTGACTTGACGAATCTTGTTAGAAAGTAATTAAGAATTTCAAAATGTTGTTCGCTTATAACATTCGATTTCGGGATGAATGGAATTTCCCAAAGGAAAACCACATTTACTGTTTGTTAATTTGAAAAAAAAAAAAAACGTTAATTTGACCTCACTAACAGTCAGAAAATCCAATGAATGTTTCGAAAATTAATATTTTTTTAGAGAAATTCTACTAGTGTAAGACCTGCTAAGAGAGAG
The DNA here is from genome assembly GCA_037952925.1 of Lithobates clamitans. Classification (NCBI taxonomy): domain Eukaryota; kingdom Metazoa; phylum Chordata; class Amphibia; order Anura; family Ranidae; genus Lithobates; species Lithobates clamitans. Next base: position 622,540 of record JBBGZY010001573.1, on the reverse strand, counting down.
ATTCAAAGCAACTGATTCCCCAATTTGAAAGCCTGTTTGGTGTGATACACTCTAGACACTATTGTTTCTGTTGATGTGCAGTGCAAACCTTAATCGAAATATATCACTTGTGGATCACTTTCACTTAGCAAATACATTTTAGCGTACTTTTGGCAACATTTTCCTTGTCAATATATTACAGCATACCTTTGTTATAGGTGATTGAAGTTATTATGAGCACCAGTACTGCTAAGATAGCAACATTTTTGCAATAGCAATCTTTTGATAATACTATCAATTATAGGATTATGGTTGAGTTGGAGGTTAAGGGTCAAGACTAGTACACACAGTGAGAAAATTGGACGAAAAATGCCGCTTTATTATCATCCAATAATCTAATCATTAGTACACAGCTTTCGAGAGCCGATCACGTTGGTTCATGTAAAAATATCCAAAGGAACAAGCAGAAAAAATGTTCTCATACGATAAGAGAACAAACGATTTTCGTGTAATTAGCATAGTATTCGTACGAAAAAAAAAAAACGTGTGACCACACATGCTTGGAAATTAAAGAATACATTACATTGCAATACAATACATTACATCATTTCCAAAGTTGTTTTCTGTCACACAAGAATTTGCATAACTTTAGTAACCTATTGGTTTTCAATATGAGACTAGCATGCAAACCCCCCCCCCCCCAAAAAAAAAAAACGGACGATCATTGGTATTCTTTTCGTGTGTACTAGGCTTTGAGTTTGGGATTAGCTTGAAGATTAGGGTGCTGTGGGTGGTCCCAGCTACTTTCAAGTAGAGTAAATAATCAGATGGGTGGTTACCATACCAGTTCCAGTCACTAGTCTGCCCACCTACTAAGGCATCAGTGGTCTCTTTATGTCCACTGCCTACCACAACTCTCTCCTTTCACCTCAACGTATTAGCTTCATCCTGTTAGGGCAGTTTTATTACCAATGATCAAAAAAGTAAGGTAGACCGGATGCTCTTTGTCATTTCTCCATAATATGAAGGCTGGACTGCCAATTTGGTGACACATTCTAGTGACCTTGTGTTTATCTGCTGTTATGAACTCCTGTGACGAGTCTATCTTGTACTGCCAGGACTGCAATTGTTGACCTGCTAAGGAGAAATACTGTTGGTGAACGGAACATGTTTCCTGTTTGCAAAGGTTATTCCTTGGATATGGCTTCATTCAGTTATGAACTTTAAGTCATTATTGGAGTGTGAATGCTTTATTTTCAGGGATGGCCAACTGATCGACAACCTTTGAAGAGGGAGAGGTTGCTGTAAACCGAACCTTCATTATATATAGCGTATGTGATGTATCCAGTATATACTTTACATAAATATATTTACACAACCAGCGGCCACTTTATTAGTCATACCATTCTAGTACAGGGCAGGGCTCTTTAAAAAAAGCCTGAATGCTTTGTGACATGGATTCAACATGGCGATGGAACCCTTTCTTGTAGACTTTGCTCCATGCTAACCTGATAGCTCTAAGCAGTTTCTGTAGATTTCTGTCTGCACGTTCATACTGTTGCATCTTGTCCCATAAGGATTGTGTTGTATATGCCAAACTTTGGCCCCACCACCGGTATGCTGCATCAGAAAAGAATATCAGTCATACCGGGCAAACTTTTTAGTCTTTAAATACCTAGATATTGTGGACGGTAATGGAATCTGGTATGGTTTTGTATTGCAGCACGTCCTCCTTTAGGGATCAAATGTTTTGTGTGTTCAGAGGTGCCCTTTTGTATACCACTGTTGTAATGAGGTTGTTATATAAACGGTTGTGGACCACCATTTACTTTAACAAGGTGCTTTCTACAAAATTACTGCTCACTGGATGATTTTTTTCTTTGCTTTTTATGCCAACCTCTATGAGACTGCAGTGTGTGAAAGACCTAGGAGGTCAGCAATTTCTGAGCTGATGAAACCACCACATCTGGCACCAACAATCATTCCACAGTCAAAGTTGCCCAATCTTCCCCATTCTAATGTTCTGTTAAACAGCAAGCAAAACACTTGACCATTTGTGAATGCTTAATGTGTGGAAGTCCCATCGTCAAGTGTAATTATTAAAGTTTTTCATATTTGCTCGGAGTTTAGTTATAAAAGAGAACCAGAGGTAAAACACAAGATGACGTAACGAATATGTAAGTTGAAAAAGCTGTGTATATATATATATATATATATATATATATATATATATATATATATATATATATATATATATATATATATATATATATATGGCTGCTTTTAGCACATGACATGTAGCTCACAATGTAAAATGAATATGCTCCGGGAACAGACAACTGTGGTAGTTTTTGTCCCGGGTGGAGTTTCCATTTAATATTTAACTTAATTGCTGAATAGTTAACCATATGGGGTGTATATAACAGGTCCACTTTAAATTGGTAAAGGTAGCAGTGGAATACCACAATAAAAACAGAATAAGTCGAATGTGTATGTCTGGAATCAATTAATCACTGGATCACAGTTAGCCAAAACATTATAGTAAAGTACAAAATCTAAGATTAATTGATTCCAGACAAGCTGGTTGATTACCTAATAGAATGCAGCTGATTTTTTTCTATATAAATTGTACCGTGTATGTGGTCATTTATAGGCATGAAGTTTTGAAGAAGGGCGTGATCTGTACTAGCCCGAAACCGTTAACTATGACTGCCTGTATATACCTTGGATGTTTAAAATATTTTTTCATTAAAAAGTTTTTGTGCACCAATCCCTCTTGACTTTTTCTAATAATATAAGCCCTTGCTTGATTGCAATGCTTGATTGCTTGCACTTGTTACAACAACTGACGTGCACCTCACCTGCTGAATAAGCATGGGCTCAGGCGTGTTCGCACACTCCATGTTCAGAGCCCGCCAGGAAGTCGGCATGGCGCTGCGCTAATCACAGGCAATGAGACATTTTCCCGATGTGCGGCTGCAGAGATTAGGGAATGTCTCACTGCCTGTGATTAGTGCAGCGCCCTGCCGACTTCCTGGTGGGCTCTGCATGTGGAGTGTGTGAACACGCCTGAGCCCATCCTTACTACTGAACTCTCTCTCTCTCTCTCTCTCTCTCTCTCTCTCTCTCTCTCTCTCTCTCTCTCTCTCTAGCTATATCTGTCTATCTATCTATCTATCTATCTATCTATCTATCTATCTATCTATCTATCTATCTATATATATATATATATCACATTGACAAATGATCTTTGTACTGTGCATTCCTTTAATTGCAGTAGAGAAAATAAGAATCATACAACCTGTTCTGAGTGTTTCTCAGAACTACAGAGCTTTGGGAAAATAACCATAAAATACCTTTTATATCTTTATTGTGTGTCTGAAATGAGAGCTAAATGTATGCTTGCTGGGAACCAATTCAAACTTTCTGTTTTTTTCAGGTTGGGGTTAAAGTGATTGTTAATGATCACCTTGTAAAACAGCCCATTCAGTTTAAAAATTAAACAAAAGGCAAAACATGTGTGTGTATAGATAGATAGATACATTAAAAAAATCATAAGTACCCCCCCCTTTTTTATAAGTGATCACATTCTCTTTGCTCCCTCTGTTCTCAGCTGCATAAGAGCTGGGGGAGGAGAAACAGCAGTACACTGAGCTTCTCAGTGAATGGCTGTGCAGGAGGGGAGACGTATCAGGACAAGTCTGCTCATTGGAGGAGAACAGGCTGAGTTCCCAGCACAGCTAGAGAACTGACCAGGTGTGTTTTCCTACTTAGTGTGGTCAGTTTTTAATAGGAAAGCAGAGGGACTGGCAGGAACACCAGGGATTTCACACAAAGGAAGCAATACAAAGAGAACAGGATACGTGTTTGTACAAATACATGGTACAGCAGGCACATATAAGGAATATGAAATGTTGAGGTAACAAACACTTTAAAGCTGAACTCCAGACAAACAGCTAAATACACAGATGAACACATACTGCATATGGGAGCTGTGTTACCTGCCAAAGGATTCATATTTCTGTCCATCGAGTTCTGGGAACCACTTTTTCTGTTAGTGTTATAAAAAAGTTTTAGCCTTCCTTCTCCCCTTCCTATTCCCCCTTTTTTCTTTTTCTTTCTCCTGTTTTTCCAACCCCTTTCTTTCCCTCCCTTTTCCTTTTCCCCTTTTCTTCAGATAAATCACACTTATCCTTCATGCAGATGAGCTTGCTTCTAGAGTTTCTGTAACCGTCATGTCAGCTGCCCCTGCAAAACATAGATATTTAATTTTATTCTTTGCCAGACACTAACAACATTGTGTGACCACAAGGACCAGAGGCTCGCTAGACATTGGAGTCACTAGATATATCCAAGACATCCATACTAACAAAACGCATCCAATTTACTACTTCTACAGGTCTTTCTGACCTCTGTAGTTGTTTTTGTAGAAAAAAAAAATTGTGCTTGCTCTCCAAAACTTCTGAAGGAGTGTACCCAATCCGCGAAACATGTCGAGAAGAATCTGTATATATGTAAAATATCAGCCTTTTGTCATCACCATACTATTGTTCAGTTAATAGGTAGCATCTGGGTGCCCTTTTTGGCACAGTTTGTCTTTTTAGATGTGTTTTTTTTTTTTTTAATTGTTGTAAAAAATATTGACCAGCTCACACTGATTCCAGGTTTTACAGGATACTTTCATATCTCCATGAAATGACACATCTCATTTACTTTGTGTGCCATAAATTGTATCAAAGTGGCTTGTTGTACAACTCAAAGTCTAGATGGAAAATCAAGTAGAAAATACTCATAGATAGCATGAATGGTGTAACATGGTAAGTGTAAGCTAATTGTATCGAACACCACACTGGGGGTGAAGCCAATATGGCTGTAACATCATCAGAAAGATAAGCATTCAAAGTAAATTGCCCAGTTCCACTTGTCCAGTGGAACTGGGCAAATTACTTTGAATGCTTATCTTTCTGATGATGTTACAGCCATATTTGCTTCACCCCCAGTGTGGTGTTTGATACAATTAGCTTACACTTACCATGTTACACCATTCATGCTATCTATGAGTATTTTCTACTTGATTTTCCATCTAGACTTTGAGTTGTACAACAAGCCACTTTGATACAATTTATGGCACACCAAGTGAATTAGATGTGTCATTTCATGGAGATATGAAAATATCCCGTAAAACCTGGAATCAGTGTGAGCTGGTCAATATTTTTTACAACAATTAAAAAAAAAAAAACACATCTAAAAAGACAAACTGTGCCAAAAAAGGCACCCAGATGCTTGTAGGGAATATTGGTAAAAGTACATACATTCATTTTTTTTTTTTCCGTTCAACGAGTAGATTGAACAAAAAAAAAAAAAAAAATGACCCAATTCCCCCATCCACCCACTCAATGTGGATAGGGGAATCAGTCCAGCTTTGCTATCATGTACTGACCATGGGGAGACTTCCCCACCATCACAACACATTGATCAGTATTGCCAGCTTTGGCCGCTGGAACTAATCGTTAAGAAAAAATCCAACAGGCTAGTTGTACAGAAGTTGATAGGTAGATTGACTTCTGTACAACCAGTCTGCCCATACATGGATCAAAATTTGGCTGGTCCTTGCTGAACTGGCCAAATTTTGATCCATGAATTGCTGCCTATTACAGTCCATTGCTCCAATTTGCAACAAAGGTCCTGCCAACTTTAACATTTTAATATGTACGACATATAATATACTGTATAATATGTACTGCATGTATTTATTTAATTTGCCTTGACATATACTTTCACTTCTATACACACATGATAAACCCTAGCTTAATCCCACAAGTCCCAATTGCAGATGGTTTTGCTAGTCTGGACTCTGGCCGCACACTCTGCATCCCTGTGTTCTCTCCTGAATGTCTTTTTTTCAGCAGGAGCAATGAGGAATGGTGAAACCTTTAGCTCATGCAGCCCCTCAGATGGTTCCACCACCTGAGATGAAATTCCCACCTTGCCTTATAATATGGATATCACTATCTGCAGAGATTAAAAGCTTGCCAGAAAATGTTATGCCTGATTCCACAGTGTTTTGTCACACCCATTTGATCCCTTAAGTCAGCAACATACAGGATGTTCTTTATTGCCTCCTGGGAGTTTTCACTCATTCCATGTAACATTATAAAAGGTATACTAACAACCCATATCTGTTTGTTTCAGCAAAATGATTGAAATGCAGTGGTGTTACATTTCTGTTTTATTAATATTGATATTTACCCTTCTCTCTTTTAGGGGCACCAATTGCCTTGGAGTTTGAAGATGAAGAGGATAATATCTTCATGACTTGTTCTCCTTTGCACAGTCCTGACTGCTTCTTGTGGCACTAGCATTTTCTTCATGACCATTCCTTTCATTCCCTTCATGATGTTTTCCAAGCTGACTACTTACTGCTCTGCATTATCCCTGAAGTGTTCCTCTATATCTCAAACTGCTCGTTTCTTTATTTAATTAGGAAATATTTTTTTTATTGGTCGATCTGACAGATAATCTTCAATCCTATAGAATGCTGACTTGACTATTCTAAGCTGTGTGTTTGAGGCTCTTCACTTGTCTTAACACCAAGTAAAGTAAAGTAAAGTGAAGTGATATTTCTTCTGCATATCATTAGTTGAGATTCCCTTCTTCTCTATATGTGCATTCGCACCTTCCAGGCATCTCCAACCTTGACTGTTGGGGCATATGTGACTATATGGCCCAAAATAACATTGTTTATAGCTCCAATGTTGCCTATTCATGTATCAGTGCTTCCAGCACTTGCAATACACCAGCTGGGGAAATTGACCATGCATCATATATGTTTGTAACGGAAAACATGGGCACTTCTCCTGTTCCAAACAATCCTAGCTATTCTCCATCTAGAATGTCTCCATCCTTTTTCTCACCTTCTGAATGTTTGAACACTTCTTTTGAGATTTCCTTTGATTCCCCAAATTATTTCACTCCTCCTAGCGATCATATCTTTCCTACTGAAATTAGTTCTACTGCAGATTCTACAATCATGCAAATTTGTGGTGATCTCACTCATAGTTACTTCACTCCAGCCTCCCATCTGAACATTCCTTTTCAAGAGCCGTTTGAACCAGACATTGTTTCTTCCTGTTCTGACATATCCGACACCCTTAGCAACAGACATGATTTGTCTTCTTCTTGGACCAAACTCCAAAACTGTCCTCTTGTTTGTAATTGCTCCCCAAGAAAGTCTGACAACCGAATGGGGATGGACGGTAAATGTGAAATATGCAGTGGATCAGTGGAAAACAAGGTTCGGTGAGTAGTACAACATACTTCCCTCTCTCTGACTAAAATTAAACTGTATACATACAACAAAAATTGGAAACCTGCATAGTAGTAGTTAGTCACATTCAACTGGACTTTGATTTTAAGATGTTTTCTAGTTTTTCTAAGCAACTTCTTCAGTTCTAATTAGTGTAAGGAATTTAACCCAGTGCTAACTGTGTCCATATAGTTTCTGGGATATATTTCTGACACCTAGAACTGAAGAAGTGGCTTTGATAAGCCGGAAAAAATTTCAAAAATATCGGAGCAAAGCCAGGTAAATGGCCTGGATAAAAGAGAACCTTCACAGACTGAGGAGCTGCATAGGTTTCATGTACATACCTGGAACCGACCCAATGACTTTTAAAAATGCTATTTGGAACACTCAACCCAAAAAAACAAAAAATCTAAAAGTAAATACTAATTAAAGATTGTTTACTAAACTTGCTACTAGTATAAGTCCTATCCTACTTTCTGCACAAAGATCTTTTTCTAACTGTTCGATGTGTCTGAATTGGGACCAGTGAAAAAAACGAACCTGGCCTTGTTCAGACAACCCAGCTGCTCAGGCAACAATGGTAAGCCAAATTTTCTATCCATGATTATTATAGATGTGTTAGGTGGTAAAAGTGGAGGCCAAAGAGTCAGATTTGGTACAACAATTTCTATGAAAATTGCACAGATTTTATTAGGTGATTATGATGACATTTTGTCCAATTAACAATGTTAGAAACTTAATGTGGATGTATCTTATCCCTATTGGTGGCAGTGAGTTTGTATTTGAATCGTTCCAAAATACAAATACGTCCTAATAATCCAGGCTTGAAATCTATAAAATGAATACATTCCTTTCTTCTGGTTATTATATGTTCCATGTTACCATCTCATGTCTTCCTCTTCCAATGTCCTTACACATCTTATTTGCTAAAAAACACAATTTTTCTAGAAAATGTAAATGCAGCATGGGTCCAGTTCTACCAACAGGTTGTTCCATGCCAACCCATACATGTTTTTTGTCACCAATTAATTTCAAACAACCATAATTCTATTTACAGACCGAAGGCTTGACCAGCTCTCAAAGACCCCCCAGCCCAAATCTTCCCCCCTTTTCCCTATCCTTACTATACTTTCCTTTTTATGTTGATTGGCCCTTGCTCCAGTTAATCTCCTTTTTTCTCCTCTACTCTTTTTCCTCTCTTTTACATTATGTATTTAGTAGTAATGCAAGCTGACTGCATGCTATCCTCCAACTCTGTAATCACTGATCACAGTGCATTCCTTGAAAGGAGACCTTTCCTGGAAAAATTGCACCCCACCCACCCCTCAAATGCAAGAAACATTGCTGTATCTGAGGCGTATTGTGCTATACTATAGGACTTAATTGACTATCACATCATAACATTGTATTTCTCCAAATGTAAAGTTTTGGTACAATTTGCCATAAAATACCTTTTTCCTGTTCTTGTCTAACTTGAAATTTTTATGAAGAATCCTAATAAAAATCTTTGTGACAAAAACAACAATAATTCTTGACTTAGAGCTTCAGCTAAAACTTTTTTCCTAGTTTAAAAAAAAGGTCTGTTGGAAATGTATATAGCTTTCTATAACCTAAATGGGTATAGCCATTCTTTCTGTATTGGTGACCATTTTCAGCACAACAGGAAGAAAAAAATCTAAAATTTTAGATTTGTCACAAAGACAGGAGTTTTTGTGACAAAAATGCCACAAAAGGGGCATTGGTTTTACTACTATCAAAGTTCGGGTTATTTCTCATTTCTGGGACAAGAAGTGAGGAGAAATCACCCCAGCAGGTTAATTTGGAACAATGCAAACCTGACAGTGGTTCTAATTCTCCCCCACTCTATTGGTGACCAATAAATCGCTAAATTGGCGTAACATACGACAAGCCTATTACCTTTTATAAGTGGACCACTGATTTTAAAAATGGGAATTCTGCCCCCTATTGCCTAATGCAGCCTAGCCAGCCTCCTTATTATAATTAATAACTGAATTTTTCCCAAGCTGATATTTTTCACATATTCCTCACTACAACTTGCTTTTTCCTGCAGTATGCAGCAGGACAGACAACTGTGTGAACAATTCCTGGACTCCCTCTCACGGGTGGAGGATTGGCTGAAGATCACACAGACAGTGGCCTCTCTTCAGAATCCTTCTCGAACCCTTCACAATGATGCCAAATTGGCATTAAGAAAATATGAGGTAAAAAATTTTCCTTAGTCAACAAAAACAATTTTCCAATCATCATTTCATTTCTTATATTTACTTTACTATTCTTTACATTCTGCTTGGTATTCTCAGGATCTCCTCAAGGAAATTCGAGATAAATTGCTAGACCTGGAAACACTAAACAGGAAGTATTGGAGAATCACACAGATTTCTACCAAGATGCTGCTTCCAACTACACTTCGAAGTAGAATGCAGGAGGTCAACCACTTCTGGGACTGTTTGCAGAAAGAGGCAGAGACCATTTATCAGACTTTGAAGGTATTTCATCAGCTTTGTTATGTGCTGAAGCTGAGATATATTTTAAAAAAAAGTATTTGAAGCTAGTTAAGGATGATATGTCATCTTCTTACAGTCCAAGGTCCAGCAAAGAGAGGAATTTGATACAGATCAGGATGATCTGAAGCTGAGTCTGACTGAGATGGACATGGAACTTTCTAGTGTAGAGTATATCTACCATGGTAACTCAACTGAGAAAATCCAACAACTCAAGGTACAGCAATGGTAAAAATCTAAATAAAATCAAAAGACCCTCTTCTCCTTCCCAAAAACTGGTAAAAAGTGCTTTACAGTCATATGTTTAAGGTGTACCGATGACTCATTGTAGAGCCTTACATAGACTCTGTCACCAGGCCATTTATTTAAAAAAAAAAAATCTTCCCAAAAGATAATATGTGAATTTAACATGTTTTATGCATGCTATTCACATGTGAAAGCCTCTCTCCTGCAGACATCCAAAAGGCCTAAGACTGCTGCCAGGAACTGCCACCTTGGACTCGGAGCTTTTACTCTATAGTATTATTCCCCTAAATCCTCCCTGACAGCTACATAAATCATTTATGGATCAGAAAATCACTCAAGCTAGCAACTAAAATACTTGATTTTTCAGTGCTCCTATCTGTAAAATATAGTAATAAAGTGGGTGACAGGGTATGTTTAGTACAGTAGAATTTAGATATGGGCATTTGTAAGAATTTGAATCTTCATTAGTTAAAGTAGCCCAGTCCTTCCTTAGTAGGCTGGCCATAGATGGTTCAAATCCTGCTGAACCATCCAAGATTCAAACCATGTATGGGCAGCCTGATTGATCAACTTGGGTACAACCAGCCTGCCGGATTTTGCACGTGATTACCCTGCCGCCAGGAGAACACAATGGTTTATTGGGAGGGATTCAACACTGTGTTGATGGGGGGATTGAGAGAATTTCTTTCCTGCAACCCTTAGTTGCAGGAAAAAAATGAACTATGTGTATGACCTGCATTAGTGAAGGGTGTGTGTGCTGCTATTCACTTTCACACTTCTTCTCTCTCTCACAAATTGGAGCTTAATGCCATGTTTAATTCCTCCACAAAGGCTGACCTGTCTCTTGCCTGAGTTTAGGGCTGATAAATGCAATATTTTCAGGCTTCTTGAGAAAGATAAAACTGTTATTTAACATAGCTCAGCAGTGAGCTCAGGAAACCGGTCAAAGTCTAGGACAGGCTGAAATATGGTGTGGTTAGACGTGGCTGAACACTGTACCAACATAAAAAAGAACTCGGCCCATCCAGTAATAGCATATTTCAGCCTACCATACACTTTAACAAGCTGCAGGCAGCAGGGCTGGATGCTGCACCTGTACCTCCCAGGGTGCACTCAAATGCTGGGAGTGGATGCCCATGGGCTAAATACTTAGTGTGCAAGGGGCACGTGACTGGATGACATTTCATTTTCTAAAGCACTGTGTATCATAAACCATTGCCTAACATTTTCAATTTTTTTCATCCTCGTTTGTTTCTCAGAGCTGCTGTTCCCTTCTGGCCTTTTTCAGCCAATTTCTACCTACATGCACTCATGGTTGCATTGGCTGCTCATCACTGCTTTGAATTGGTTTTTAATAGTGACAATAGGGGACATGTTTGTGGAATGTGTGTCATTGCAACCACTTTTAGCTTAGCTTCTACCAGGTGCTTGTAACAGGGTGGCAGTGCAAGAGCACAGTGGAAAAGGTTGTCACCCCATAACAGGAAGTGTCTGAACAAGGACCTTTATTACAGTATCACCAGGTATTCTTTTAAAAGCTGCCAATTTAATGTGTCACTAAAAGCAAAACGTTTTTATTTATTTTTTTATTTTGAATAGAGTAAGGGTCAGTTATAACCCCTGTCAGTTTTTTGTCATCTGTGTCCTATTGGGGAGATTTTTCCTTCACTTCCCTTTGCATAGCTAAAACAGGAAGTGAGAGGAAATCCCTCCAAAGTGAGGGAATGTCACCAGGATCACCTTATTATGTCCTTATTAGAAGATTTCACTTGTATTCCTGTTTTGATGTCAACCCAATATTTGCCATTTTCTTTTACCTTCACTTTCGATTACAACGGTAAACAGGACAAATAGAAGGGGGAGAATTTCTCTAATAGAAGCACAGACAGCATAAAAAAAAACCTGAAAGAGTGCTAATCTCTCTCCATGCTATCAAAAAAAAAAGTTTAGTTTAGTGACATTTTAAATATGTTGAAAGCAACTTTTGAAATAACATTAACATGTTAAAGCTTATGTGAGATGTTGGAGATTGAATTTAGAGCTACTTCAAAAAAGTTGCATCTGGGTTCACACTATTGCGAATTGGATGCAGGTTTCCCCGCATTTAATTTGCATGACAGGAGAGTGTGACCGTCTCTCAATGGAGCCAGTTCACACATCTCCGGGGCGGCCACGGAGCGCACTGCAGAAGAGTCCTGTGCATCTTCTGCTCCATTTTAGGTCTGAATTCAACCAAAAATTTAGGACCTATTTCGGACCGGAAATGGAGAACAGGGATGCACTGGACCCCCTGCTGTGACCTGCACTGTACACAGTGTGAACCCAGCCTTAACTGTAGATCTTTTTGGTGACAATATTACATGTTACTTGACGTTGACTATTTTTGTATCAGGCCTTCCAGGAAGATGTGTGGAATAACATGAAGCGTGTAGAGGTTCTCTTAGAGCGTGGAGATCAGCTCATATATGAAACTGATCCGCAAGATGCCATGGCCTTAGAGGAGGAGATGACGGAGCTGGGCTCCTACTGCCAGGAGATATTCATCCGTCTCTCTCGACTGCAGAAACGGCTTGTAAGCACCAAGCTGGTATGTATACTGTATATGCTTACACTTTTATAGTAGGAGGAACCAGACTGACAGTTCAGATATTATAAGAATGTGGACCACTTAAAGCCCATAGACCTATTGCACAGCTCGCACCTAAAATGACTGGCTGAAGTAAGTTGGATAGTGCAATTAACATTGTATGTCCACGGGTACCATAATGATAATAATAAAGTGGTTGGACTAATGGCATAACCTTGCAGGTAATATCATTTCTAACTTTATAATTTTGGTGCTTGTTGCTCAGTCATGATGATTTTACCAGGTCAACTTGGGAGTGCAGCAACTCTAACAGATAAATGGACCCCATACACACTTTTTTTTCTTAAAACAAACTGGTTATGAGTGAAGTACACTATTACTGTACACACTGAACAAAAATCAGACATTATGTTAACTTATGGTAAAAATGTTATAGCTTGCCCCTTCATTTTTTTTCATTTGAAGACTTGGAATCGGCTGTTGAAAGCACTATACTAACAAACAGATAATCGACTGATCGTTCCTCCTTAGGGAAATTTTCTTCCAATTTTCTTATCATGTGTATTGATTTAAAAGACAGACAAGCCAACAAACAAAGAGTTGTTCAGGAGTAGAAGTTTCTGTTTTTTAAATCACACTAATGTTATGTAACTAGTTTACAGGCTAATAGGAGACAAAGTTATTTAAGATATGTTTAGTTTCAGTCTGTCACTGTCGAAGCTGCCATAGGTCAGTTGTTTCTGTGTATCTTCTTCAAATGCGTTAATTGGCCTTACTTTTTTAATACATTTGTGTAAGTCGTATTACATTTTTTTCATGTTACTACATGTTTTTACCTACTGAAATAATTATAGAAATCTTACATCCTTTCATACCAATTAACCATGGATCACATAACAATGATCATTTTCACATTTTCCTTGAAGGTCTTTGAAGATGACGTTCTCGACAGTGGCTTTGAACATGTATCATCTGGGTCATCTGATGTGTTCTTGGACCTTGACTTTGAAGATGAGGCAGTTCATTGTCCACCTATTCTTCCCCCTGCCAAAGCACGCTTTGCTATTGATCTAGAATGGGACCCAACAGGGGATGTTGGTAGCTCAGGGTCTCTTGATGGAATCTCAAAATCTAGTAAGTGATGATTCATTTGCCTGGCTTTTTATCTTCTTTAAATACATTGTGTATACATTTATAATAGGGTTATTCCACCCCAGACTGATCTTTCGGTTTTAGAGGACACCGTTTGGTTGAATTATCCACTAGCTTTGGAATATAGTTTGTGGACTCCTGAAATCAGATTTTCCTGCCAGAATTAAACGTTCTGACCACACCACCCATTGTCCTTTTTCTGCAGTATTCCCTTTAAGGTAAAATGAAAATCTAATATTGAGTGTAAGAACTTTTAGAAAGGACAATGGGAACCTGAGTTGGGAGCTTAGGTGTATAGATCTTAAGCTGACTATAGATGGTTTGCAACAGATTCCTCCATCCATACAAGTGAGGTTGATGGAGGAATACCTCCCTAGCAAGACATTGTATTCTGACTGTAGGATTCTCTATTGTCAGAATTCATTGATCAGCAGCAAGGCTCCATTCACACCATGGCATTCCGGATCGCGGGCGGGCTTTACTGTTGAAGTCCATGACAGAGATAAAAACTAGGGATGAGCAGCAAATTTCAGCAAACTTGACTTCAGCAAATTAACTGATTTCATCTTTGATAAAAATGTATTTGAAATTGGCCTCTAACTCAAAATAAGCCATGTGATTCCTTTTTTCTTATGATAGTGTTAGTTGATAGGGTTATTTATTTTAGTTATTCTAAGCAAATGGTGCATGCAAAAACCTAAAAAGAAACCACCAAAAAACAAAACGAAAAACAAGTAAGTGGAAACATATTTAAACATTATATACCTTTTATCGTGTGTTTTTTGGTACCGTATATACTCGAGTATAAGTCGAATTTTTCAGCACATTTTTTTGTGCTGAAAGTGCCCCCTTCGACTTATACTCGAGTCAAGCACTTTTCTGTAGCAAAAAATTTCATTTTCCAAACCGATTTTGGGGCCCCGTATCTCAGGGCCATTTTGTGTGCAAACCCAATGGAACTGGTCCCACAACATATCCAAAGATAAAGTTCCTAGCACTAAGTGGCCCCGACATACGGGGCCCCAAAATCGGTTCGGAAAATGTCATTCTCTGCTGCAGAAAAGTGCTTGACATTTTCAGAACCGATTTGGGGCCCCATATCTCAGGGCCACTTGGTGCTAGGAACCCCAAATTTGGTGTGCAAACCCAATGGAACCTGTACCACAACATATCCAAAGATGAAGTTCCTAGCACTAAGTGGCCCCGAGATACGGGGCCCCAAAATCGGTTCGGAAAATGTCATTCTCTGCTGCAGAAAAGTGCTTGACATTTTCTGAACCGACTTTGGGGCCCCATATCTTAGAGCCACTTGGCGCTAGAAACCCTAAATTTGGTGTGCAAACCCAGTGGAACTGGTACCATAACATATCCAAAGCTGGGGTTCCTAGCACCAAGTGGCCCTGAGATACGGGGCCCCAAAACCGGTTCGGAAAATGTCATTCTCTGCTGCAGAAAAGTGCTTGACATTTTCTGAACTGATTTTTGGGGCCCTGTATCTCGAGGTGCTAGAAACCCCAGCTTTGGAAATTTTATGGTGCTAGTTCCACTGGGTTTGCACACCAAATTTGGGGTTCCTAACACTAAGTGGCCCCGAGATACGGGGCCCCAAATTCGATCAACTGTGTCCATCTGCAGCAATGTCATTTCGGGACCCTTTGGGTTCAGAGACCCCAAATTTTGGCTGCAGCTAGGGGGCATCTAGGAACCCTTAACTACCGAGTTTGAAGTTCAGGGGACCTATGGCTGCAAATTGGCACAGGGAGGCATGCAAATGGGCACAGTGATGCTGCAAATGGGCATTGTTGACCCTCTTTTCCACTGTAGCTGTGCATTTCTCACCCTCGTCTTATACTCGGGTCAATACGTTTTTCTCATATTTTTTTTTGTGGTAAATTAGGGTCTCGAATAATACTCGGAACGACTTATACTCGAGTATATACCGTATTTCCTTTTTTTTTTTTTTTTTTTTTAAATAATGGGGGAAAAGTAAAAAAGTAGCAAAGAATTTAAAGAGACAGAACACAAGACTGTATTTGTTTTTTTTCTATGAAATGTAAGCAAAGAGCTTACCTCAGCCAGGTGAATATCAGAAATTCCAAGATCTTCTCAAGCTCCTCGTTTTGGATTTTTAGGGTCACCTGCAAATCCCCTCCTTACTGGCTTGCCAACTATTCTGGTCATTTTATAGCTAGGCAACTCCTAACCTCATATTGATTAGTGGTTCCAAATTAATAATAACTACTGCAGTAGGGAACAGACACAAAAGTGACACCCAGGATCTTTCCTAATAACTGTTCTGTTCAAATTGTTTACACACATGATTACGTAGATATCACATTATTATTGCAATTGTACTTTTATGGTAAAAAGGGGCTTTAAATAGGCAGGCTAATTTCTAAGCAGGACTCGAAGAATGCAAACATGTAATCAAAACACCTTATTAGTGCCGTGTGCACAATGACTGCAGTGTGCAATACATAGGCAAAGCATAAAAAGTAGAACACAGTTTTATACAGAATGTACAATTTGTTTTACAGTTAAAACACCCAAAAACAATAAAATACACAAAAAGGAAAAACATGTATTGTTTCCCTTATTGTTTCTGTAGCATATATGTTAAAAACACCCAATAACAAGTACATTTACAGAAAGGAAATGTGTATTATTATTTTACAATTTGTTGTTGATATTTTTACATATTTTTTCTTAGCGTGAAAAATATATCAAACTATAAAATACACACACCAAAAAAAAAACGGAAATATCTGCAAAATCTGTCATTTTTACTCATCCCTAATAAGAAACCTGTTTCAGTAAACTCCCTATCTACCCAAGCCTAAAGCCGGCCATACATGGATTGAAATTCTGCTCGTGCAGCAGGGACTAGCCAAATTTCAATCCATGTTTGGGCTAACTGATTGTACACAAGTTGATCTATCAACTGACCTGTGTACAACCAGTCTGTCGGGCCTTTCCCAAAACGATCAGTGACCCTGGCTATAGCTGACAACACTGATAATTGTATTCTGATGGCGGGAAAGGCTCTGCAGTGGCAAACATCTCAGTCGGAGTGAGACTTCGAATGTGTGGATGGGAGAATTGACTCATATTTATCTTTTTATGTTCAACCCGTTGTTCAATTAATTGGCCTAAAGCTGGCCAATTAATCTTGAAAAGTTCACATATGGCACTAAAATAATTGTTGAACAGTCTATTAGGTGAAAGGAAGAGATGAAGTCCCCGAACCTGCTTCAGTGTGACATTTAATTTAAAGCATACCACACCACAGTGCCAAATAAATCTCTTTACCAGAAAGGGAATATATAAGAGCATTTAACAGAATCTATCAGCAACTCCAACATCCAAGGCTCAATGGATAGATGTGTGCTGTGGCAGCATCGCAGGACAGAATGGCATCAATAACCTCTTCCAAAACGAATTCAGCTAGTACATCCGATATCCAAATGGGCTCATAACATTCCCCCAATCATGAAACTGGTATCATCAGCAAATGAAAAAAGCACCACATAGTGAAGCCTGTTGGAGAATATCAGACAATTTATTAAAGGTTGTACTTACAGAAAGGTAGATAAAAACGATCATTTGTTAATATCAAGTAACGCCGTGGCTCAGAGTGTACTTGTGTCTCGTAGGGTCTGCCTAACGTGCTTCATCCAATCAGAGGGGCATGGCCTTCTGACACAAGCATGCCTGTTTACGTTAATTCCGGATATCACGTCAACCGGAAATTGACGCTTGAAACGCACAACGTTTCCATCATTGCGTCTCAAAGGCCAGAAATAGGAGTCAAAACACATCCAGAGCGTAGATAGCAAACAGTAAAATTCATATCTAGAGCGTGGATTTTGTATGGACTTTGGGAAGGCAATAAATAACCGGTACTCTCGGTGCCATTGATATCAAAAAGGCCTTCCCTTTTTAGGTAAGTATGTTATCCCTAAAACCTGAATCTATAATTTTAGCAAGTTCCTTTTTGTATTTGGTGGTGAGATCGTTGTGTAGACGTATGTAGGTATCGACATCAGAAAGAATTCTGTTCATTTCGCCCACATAAGCCATTTTATCTAACACAGCAATCCCACCACCTTTATCAGCAGGATGGACATTAAAGTCCTCTCTGCTTTTCAAAGATTCCTACCCCTCGCTAAACCTTCGGTTATTCCTATCCTTTTTAATCTTTCATTTCTCAATGTCTTGCACCACCAAGTCTTTAAATACCGAGATAGATGAATGAATATTCACTGGTGGGTTGAAGAGACTTCATCTCTTCCTTTCACCTAATAGACTGTTCAACAATTATTTAAGCGCTGCATGTGGACTTTTTATGCTTTTTTTTTTTGTGAATCAGCAAATTATGCTGGCTGCTTCTTTTAACTCTATTTTGGTGTGTCATTTTCAGGTAGCGCAGATATTCTACATATGTTTATTGGTCAATTAATCTGTCTATGGTGGCTAACATATATTTTTATTCTTAATTCCGACAGCCCCACATAAATTACCACGGAGGCCTAAATGCTCTGAGAGTAGCATCAGTACTGACTCTGGGGTCACTAATTCCAAACATAGGAGCCAAGAGGACCTGTTGCCAATGGAAGAAGATTTACCTGCCTTCATTGTTCCCGTAGGCACTATTATCTCAGAGGGATTTGGAAGACCTAAGATTGACATCCAAGTTCAAACAATAGATAACCGAGTAAATACCGATTATTTTCTCTTTATGCCCTTTCCTTATCTTATTTGACAACTTCTTATCTGTACCTCAGTTTCTGTTGTTTTTTCTACATCCTTATCTCTGCACTTATTACTTGTTGCTCTTTGCACTGGCTGTAATCTTGGCCTAGAACTGCCAAACTTTCTTTGAACTATTCCTTGAGTGACCAAATTAGCAGAAGAGACATTAGGAAATGTAGTAAAAACTTTAAAAATGTACATTACTGCCAGATGTAATAAAAAAAACTCACATGGTGTCACTCCCATAAATAGTTTTAATAAAGATAAGCAATTAAAATTAAAGTAGAAAGAAAGGCAATACAATCACCCACCTTTCCACCTTTTAAAAGTTGCCTCCACGCTTCTCTTATATTTCCTGCATACAGTTAATAATTTTTTTAATGTGGCCATACACTAGTAGAATTGTGTTTACATTTTTTTGTTTTAAGAATGTTTGTTCAATTTTCTCAAGGCTCATTTTCGACTGTAGTCGGTGGAAAACTTAAAAGAGCAGGATGGAAAAATTACCTTTGAATGAACAAATTTCCTTTTAATTTTTAATTTTGATTAAAATTTTCTTTGGGAAATTATATTCAAAAATTACATTCATCCCCATGCAGAGGCAGAGCTCACTTGTTTGGCACTTCCTCCTCCTTGCTTGCAGCGGCGCTGGCGCCACCCACACTTCTTTCTCACCAGTCTCTCGGGCCGGCCTCTGGATGATGTCATGCCGCCCGGGACATCAAGGGGAGGAGAGTGCTCACCCTCAGCGCACTAGTACAGAGACTATGCAGCGCAGCGTTCTCTGCAAGGCAATGTATGTAGCGCCCACTGCCGCGGGCCGGCTCACTTTCTTGGGCCTATAATTTAGCTGTCTGGCTAGACTGTAAGGCAATGTAGCGGCTGGCGGCCAGCCGGTAATTGTGTGTAGAATCTATAATTCGGCCCTGGGAAGAAGAGCCACTTACAAGTGCCCCCTTCACATGGCACCCATGGCACTTGCCATATGTGTCATACCCTGGATACGCCACTGGACACGACTCTATTACATGATGGTTTGAATAGGTTAGTTGTTTACAACAAGAAAAGGAAATCACAGTTTTATTACAGAGATAGACATATGTTTAAAGCAGAACTAAGCCCAAGAACAAAACGTTAATATATTGCAATTTACAAAGACATGGTGGCTGAATTAGATTTCTTTTCGCAGAGAACATTTTCAGCAAGTACAAAAGACATCTGTTGATCTTGCCACAAGAACAATTTAGTATTCTCTGTGATATTTTTATTTTATTTTCACTAACATCCACATTTTCAGAATCTTGTCAGAAATAGTATCCTTGTCACATCATGTGAGTAGAAAAGACAAAAAGACAGCAAAAACAATCTTTTTTCAGTTTCACATATTGAGCACACATGTAGCTTGCCTACTGCAAGCCTCAAATGTTTTACTTTTTATACCATATGGCACACCTCACTGTATATTCTTTCTGTTCTACAGACTGCCTATGTACCTGTCATTGTGAGCCTTTGTCCTTACACTTTATGCATATTTGTTTGTACTGTATTTCTATAGTCTCCTAAATATATATTATGGTATCTTAACCTTTGTAGGTTCCGTGCAATGATCTGCCATGTTTGGAATCAGGACAGTTAGAAGTTGCCTCCTATTGTGGTAAGAGTCACGAAAACACGTCGGTAGTTAATCTGCATGGTTTAAAGTAAATCTGACATAAATCTGGCCTATAAACACTGAGAACCTGCTGAAAAATGCATAAACAAAGGTTACCTCCAGTAGATCTAGAAATATAGGGAGCTGAAGTTTATGTACAAATCTAAACTTTTATGGTAAAAGGTGAGTTTGGCTCTGCCCCTATCTTCCCCCTAAGCTACCTATTGTTCTTATAATGGCATAGATGGTCATGGCTAAGAATGAGTCTCAGTTGGTGGTAGGGGGTAAGCTTCATTTGTACAGGAAAATATATTTTATGGTATCCTCAGTATTGGGTAAGCCTGGTTGGTGGCAGCTTCAACAGTCTAACCATTAGATGCTCGCCCCCAGCATCTCTTTGCATGCGCAGTGCACTCTCTCTCTCACAGCAGCGAATGAGCTCAATGATGCTGTGAGAAAGAGATAGCAAGAGCGTGCACTGCATATGTGTGGAGGTTTGAACGAGGAGGACTCTTACGTCTGGTATGCTGGGGGTGAGCGCCTCATGCCCTGTACACACGACCGGTTTTGCCATCGGAATAAACTCTGAAGGTTTTTCCAACGGAGTTCCGACGGAATTCCGCTCAATTCACACCAAAGTCCGACCATCCAGAACGCGGTGACGTACAACACGTACGACAGGACTAGAAAAAGGAAGTTCAATAGGCAGTAGCCAATAGCTTCCATCTTGTACTTGCTTCAGAGGATGCGTCGTTTTTGTTATGTCGGAATAGCATACAGACTGGCGGGTTTCCCGATAGTAATTGGTTCCGTTGGAAAAATTTAGAACATGTTCTCTATCTAAGTCCGTCTGAATTTTCGACGGAGAAAGTCCGATGGGGCATACACACGATCGGAATATACGATGAAAAGCTCCCATCGGACTTTTTATGATGGAAATTCCGATCGTGTGTACGCGGCATAACAGTTATGCCGCGTACACACGGTCGGATTTTCCAACAGGAAATGTGTGATAGGACCTTGTTGCCGGAAATTCCGACCGTGTGTGGGCTCCATCACACATTTTCCATCGGATTTTCCAACACACAAAGTTTGAGAGCAGGATATAAAATTTTCCGACAACAAAATCCGATCGTGTGTATACAAATCCGACCCACAAAGTGCCACGCATGCTCAGAATAAATAAAGAGATGAAAGCTATTGGCTACTGCCCCGTTTATAGTCCCGACATACGTGTTTTACGTCACCGCGTTCAGAATGATCGGATTTTCCGACAACTTTGTGTGACCGTGTGTATGCTAGACAAGTTTGAGCCAACATCCGTCGGAAAAAATCCTAGGATTTTGTTGTCGGAATGTCCGAACAAAGTCCGTGTGTACAGGGCATTAGAGTATCTTAGCAACAGGACAGGGCACAGCTTCCTGTAGGAATTTTTTGTCCATGCTTCGGTTGGGGGACCCAAATTGCCTACAGGTATGGCTATTCAACTTATACTTCAAAGCTGCAAAGGGTTTTTGAAACCCCTTTGGGACCCTTGACTGCATAATGTATTTAATGAAAAAGGGGAACAAACCTTTTAAAGCTTTTGTTTTGGTTTTTTTTCTTTCTTTTTTTTTTTATTTGGTATATGGCATCCGACACATGGATGTGTATCCCAGTATCTGCAGGCAGCTTCTTCTGATAAAAAAAAACTCCCTTCAGTGTCTCCTTCACAGCCTCCAGATACTGACATGGGCGGCTGTCTTTTGATGCTATAAGGGTTAACAGAAGCTTCTGCTACTCACAAAAGTTGCACTGCTGTCTGGCCTCTCTGCCTTTCACAGCACTTATCTTACTACTATCACACAATGCATCACAATATGTTGATGGGCAGGGGAGATGCTATCATTTAGTTCTCCTCCATTCACAGAATGTAATGCATTGTGGGATAGTGCTAAAACAAGTTTGATGAATGTCAGAGAGGACAGGCGAGCAGTGCAACTTTTTTGAGCAACAGCTTCTTCTGTTAAAGGAGCAGCGTGTGAAACCAAAAAAATAAATAAACATACCTACTCACCTCTATGACTGCAGCAGTCCCTTGCCGGCTCAATGAACTGAGTACTCACATGACCACTGATGGCTCAGTTCTCGGTCTTCACCAATTAGAGAGCGGTGACTGTCAGTCACCGGCTCTCTGCTCTGCCCCTCCAGTGCTCACTAGAGCACCAGGCTGGGGGAGGGAGCGGGAGAAGCTAGTTTGGGCTCTCCACAGCATGCTGTGTTTAATGCTGTATCCCAAAGAATTATATATACTAAACTTCAGGTTTAAAGTCTCTATTTTTCATGTATATATTACATTATCAGAT